>SJYX01001978.1:298159-411845 GCA_006410675.1 Oreotragus oreotragus
GGCCTCCCTGTCCATCACCAACTCCCGGAGTTTACCCAAACTCATGTGCATTGAGTCAGTGATGCCATCCAACCATCTCATCCTCTGTTGTCCCCTTCTCTTCCTGCCTTCAATCTTTCCCAGCATCAGGGTCTTTTCAAATGAGTCAGTTCTTCGCATTCAGGTGGCCAAAGTATTCGAGTTTCAGTTTCAGCATCAGTCTTTCCAATGAATATTCAGGACTGATTTCCTTTAGAATGGATTGGTTGGATTTCCTTCCTGTCTAAGGGACTCTCAAGAGTCTTCAACACCACAGTTCAAAAGCATCAATTCTTTGACACTCAGCTTTCTTTATAGTCCAACTCTCACATCCATACATGACTACTGGATATTTACCTAAGAGAAATGAAAAACATATGTCTCTATCATGACTTACACATGAATTTTCATAGACGTTTAATTTGTAATTGTCCCAAACTTGAAACAGCCCAAATGTCCACCAACAGCTGAATGGTTAAACAAACTGCTGCATATTCATTCAATGAAACACTATTCAGTGATAAAATGTAATAAACCATTGATCAAAGAACATGGTTGAATCTCAAAAAAAATATGCAAGTGATAGAAGACAAAAAAGATTACATACTGATATTATTTACACGAAACTTCAGGAAATGATTAATATGTTGTGACAGAAATCATATCTGTAGTTATCTGATAAGGGTGTTAGAGCAGTGGAAGGGGAGAGAATTGCCAAGAGGCAGGAGAAAATTCTTAGGAGTGACGAATGTGTTCATTTTCTTTATTGTGGTGATGTTATGACAAAACTTACCAAACAGTACATTTTAAGTAGGTTTAGCTCACTGTATGTCAACTAAGTATCAGTAACTGTTTTGTTAAAAAAGAGAATCTCTGGGATGGAGGTCCAGGTATACATATTTTATTCTTTTATATTAAGTTATAGTTGATTAATGGCAGCCTGAAAGTGTCCTGTCTCCAATGCATCTCTGATGCTTAGCTGTATACCCTTGCCTGGAACCCCTGGCAATGCTGTTTGGTCTTGTAATTTTTTAGCATAATGTTTCCATGCTTAGGATCTCACTTGCAGCTCCCCAATTTTAGTCTGTCATAGAACAGTTGCCTAGTAACCTAGCTGGCCATCATCTGTCCTCTAAACATACCCACTGGAACAGATGACAACACATTCAGAATTGCAAAACTGCAAAAATTTTTTGTGGGAAGTCCTGTAAGACCATGAGGTAGGTGAGGCATCCTCCCAGTCCTCACACACATTTTCCAGTGAAATGAAGATGATTTGTTTGTTTCTTCAGTAGAAATAAGACAAAGACAGTTTAACCACCTCATGGTAAAGATGTAGGCATTTTTTTCTTTCAAAGCAGTTAAGACTAATATTTGTCCTCCAGTAAGTGGTCCCGGGGAAGGCAATGGCACCCCACCCCAGTACTCTTGCCTGGAAAATCCCATGGACGGAGGAGCCTGGTGGGCTGCAGTCCATGGGGTCGCTAACAGTCGGACAGACTGAGCGACTTCACTTTCACTTTTCTCTTTCATGCATTGGAGAAGGAAATGGCAACCCACTCCAGTATTCTTGCCTGGAGAATCCCAGGGACGGTGTAGCCTGGTGGGTTGCCGTCTATGGGGTCACACAGAGTCGGACACGACTGAAGTGACTTAGCAGAAACAGCAGCAGCAGCAGCAAGTGGTCCACAAAAAATTATTGTAGTAGAAATGTCCTATCTTTGTGAAGTGTGTCCAGGAGTGATAAAAGAGCCTGTGACGAATGATCGCAGGAATGACTCTACTGGGGAAAACCTAGGGACCATATCTGAGGCTTTGTGAAATTCTTAAGCAAGAAGCTGAAGCCCCAAGGAGACTGTAAAGAGAGCTTTGGATAAGACAAGGCCTGACAAGTGACTGGTCAGCCGCACCCATACTGTACTAATGGGGATCTGGCTGGACCTTCTGATCTGAATCTCCAGCCATAACTGGAACCCCAAATGCCTTTCTCACATCCTACAACTTCGCTAACAATATATAAATGTCTGTCTCTATCAGATGGGAACTCCCTTTAATTCTGACCCCCAGACTTGCAAGGGGACCTGCTTCACTCATCCTTTCCTACCTTTCTCATGCTATAATCAATGGGGAGGGACCTCTGGGTCCTATGTCACCTCCCTCTCAGAAACTTGCCCCTGTTGGTTACTTCTTCCTTCCCCTGTATTTTAAACCACTCGTTTCTTTTGAGTTTCTTGTTGTTCCTATTTAAATGAAGCCAAATCTTTTCCATCTTAACATACAAACATAACACACTCTCCCTTTATCCCTTCTCATTAAGCTGCTATCCTCTCATCTCCCCTTCATAATTAAATTGCTCAAATAACAGTCTCTTATTCACTCTTCAA
Organism: Oreotragus oreotragus; assembly: GCA_006410675.1. Lineage (NCBI taxonomy): Eukaryota > Metazoa > Chordata > Mammalia > Artiodactyla > Bovidae > Oreotragus > Oreotragus oreotragus. The sequence goes on from SJYX01001978.1 coordinate 300,562, forward strand.
CTCAAATATGCCTTTCTACACCAACAACTAAAACTCCTCTTACCAAGGTTGCTAATCACTGTCTTGTTAAATCTAATGAGCACTTCTTAGATTCTGCAGACCAGACCTCTGTGGTGTGTGACAACACAGTTAAGTAGGCTGATGAAGAGCATGAACTGTTTGGTCATGACAGTCTAAATCAGAATCGTGACTCTTCCTCATCCTAGCTCGGAGCAGGTTATCTAACTTCTTGGGTTTGGCTTTGTGAACAACAATGGTGCCTGCCATATCAGTAAACAAAGGATGCTGCAGCTATCAAGGCATCATATTAAAGCCACGCTGACAGTGCTCCCCGAGGGACCTCGGGGTAGAAACAGGATGCCCACTGTCCAGTGGTCAGCTGCGGCCACCCCCACCAGCACACCCTGAGGAGACTCAGGACGTGAAAGCACAGGATGCCGGCCTCTGAGCACTGTCATGCATGTGAAAGGAACGATTTCAATGAGCGCAGACTCTTGCATCTTTCAATACTAAAGAAAATTGCTAAATTCCTTAACTTGAGATAATGCGGTTTTCTTTAAATTAACAGTCATCTTTAGATATTCTGACGACTTAGTCTTTGTTGTAACAATTCCTATGTATCCTTGCTCCTCCTCCTTCACTGCCTCTTAGGAGCAGTCTCTCAGAGTGAACTGAGATGCTGTGTTCCAGGCTTAACTTCTCAGATTATATAAAACGTAACTCAATTTCTAGATTGTGTATTTTTTTCAGTCGACAGTTTCCTTATCTATGAGGATGAAAATATTCACTGGATGGAACAGTTCAGAGGATGCAATCAGCTGTATACATGTAACACTTAGAACAATGCCTATTACATGGTGAACACTCTTACTTTTTTTTTTCTTTCTTTTTGGCCTTGCTATGTGGCATGCAAGATCTTAGTTCCCCAGCCAGGGAGCGAACCTGTGCCCTCTGCATGGGGAGCACAGAATCTTAACCACTGGACCATCAGGAAAGTCTCCTGTTACTATTTTTGACCTCCCCCTCTCATGTTCCTGAAACACTCTTTTCTGCCTTTCTGCCCTTCTCCAGTTTTTCATCTACTTACTTAATTGCTCCCTCTTGTCTTCCTGGTAGCTGCTCTTTCTCTGCCCATTCTGAAAGTGTCGGTGTTCCCAGGGTTCTTAAAGTCCTCTCTCCTTACTTTCCTTGGGTGACTTATCCTAAACAAAGCTTCAGTTCCTTCCTATATTCAATGACTCCACATCTTCTCCCTACGGTTCACATCTAACTACCTTGAACGTCTCCATTTAATGCCCCACTGACTGCTCAAACTAAACATGCATGCCCCAGACTAAATTTACTGTCTTCCCCTCAAACACTCATTTCCTGTCTGTGTTCACTATCCCAGTGAATGACTGAACCATCTTTTCAGAAGCTCAGGTTATAACTTGAGTTGAACCTTCGTTTCTCCGACTTACCCTTTACAACCCATCATTCAAGATGTCCTCTATAAATAATTTTGATTCTATTTCTTCCTGGTTGAGGCTGCCATCATCTTTGGTCTGGATTACTATAAAAAGGCCTAATTCATTTCCTTTCTTTCAGTCTTGTTTCTTTCCACACAGCACTTTGACTGCAGCCATAAGACCCTGCTACAATGCAAATCAATTCTTATCAGTTCCCTGTACCAAACTGTTCAGCATTTCGTCCTTTTCTTAAAATCCAAATTCCTAGGCATGGTGTTCAAGGGTCTTAAGATCTTTCACTGCAACCTCTTTCTGACCATTCTCTCCTTTAACTGCAGTCCTAGTGACTGTAGTCCATTCGACTAGGCTAAATTCAGTCCCCCAAATGTTCCAGACTTACATGCCGTTCTCTTTCCCCTTCCTACTCTCTCCTACCATCATCTGGTTCATCCCTACCTAGTTCAGATGTCACCTCTCATGTCCAATAAAGTGCAATTGATTATCAACCTGTTAATGTTCACTAGTTTTGCATCTATTAATAAATCCTTCGAAAAGCTTATCTTTTAACAACTAGGTGATAGGTTTATTGTAATTATCCCTATTTTGCTGATGATGAAACTGGGACCTAGTCAGTGATGAAGTTGGAGCAAGAAAGATTACTATTAAGTGGCAGAGAAGGGCTCTAAACAAGCCCATGCTTTAAGTACCACTTTACCCCATCTTCTATGAGAAGTTGGGGACCTTGTCTATTTTGTCTACCATGGTATTCAGGTAAAACAGCGCCTGGCACAGGCAAGTACTCAGTAGATATTTAATAACCTGTGGGCTGAGTTAACTGGTTGGAATCCAAGCATCTAACAAATTTTGAAACTTGATTTTCTGACAATTCTATTTCCAAGGAAATAGAAAAAAATCGATCACACATATTGCTATACCAGGGGATCAGGAAAATGCATGAAATATACTATATTTGGATTTCAGTATGGTATTTGACATGCCACTTGACAATGTCTTTCATGATATCCCTTTGGGGAAGAAAATAAAATATAAATTAGATGTCATTAGATGGTCAGTTAGTTGAACTATAAGGATGCTGACTTCCAAATTACAGAAAGTAAGACAGGACTCTGTCTTTTTCTTAATTTGGCTTAACATTTTAGTCTGCCTTACATACAGTCTTCATTTTATTAGAACAATACCTGGCATATAGTAATTGCTCAATAAATGCTGTTTTAATGCAGGAATGTAGTGACATACTTGAAGACTGGATAATAAAACTGTAATAAACAAATGAAAATACATTGGATGACCTCTCAGCAGTATGTGATACGATGGATAACTACTTCCTCCTTGAGAGTTCCTTGCTGGTTTTCCATCTGTAACTCTGGGCACCCCCTTTCTGCCCCTTTTGTGGAGTCCTCCTCCTCTTCCAAAATTTAAATGGGTGGGTTTCTTACATCCTTGTCTCTTCTCACCATCTTCTTACCACTGAACCTCTCAACTCCTCCTTGTTTTCACTTCCTATCAGTACACTCTGTGTGCGTACTCAGTCACTTCAGTTGTGTCCGACTCTGCGGCCCCATGGACTGTAGTCTGCCAAGCTCTTCCGTCTGTGGGATTCCCGAGGCAAGAATACTGGAGTGGGTTGTCACACCCTTCTCCAGGGGATCTTCCTGACCCAGCTCTTCCACGTTGCAGGTGGATTCTTTACTGTCATTCTTTACCACCGGAGCCACCAGGGAAGGCCATCAGTACACTGATGATTTCCAAATCTTCAACTAGATCTTCAGTCTGTCATTTGGATTGACATTCTTGTATTCAACAGCCTGCTTGACATCTCCCTTGTCAACTGAAGCTCGTGATGTGCAAACAGAGCTTTTCACTCACCTTGCACCTAACTAAACAAGCAACAAAGCCAAGGAAACACCTGCTCCTCTACCTAGATTCTCTTTCTCAGTGAATATGCCAGTTGTTCATCCAGGTATTTGAGTCAAAATCTCATGTGTTATTTTTACCACCTGTATTTTTTACCCCCTCTAATCTTTCAAGGGATTCTGATATTTCTACCTCTAAATATCTTGTTCACCTTCTCTCCATTGCCACTGCTGCTAACGTCTTTCAGACCACCATCATCACTCACCTGGAATACTGCAACAGCCTAATTGGTCTCCCCCTACCTTCAACATCATTTCTCTCTTCAGTCCATTCTTAACTGTGGGGCCAGAGTGATATGTATAAAGATATGACGCCACTACCCTATTTATATTAATAGCTCTTTATTTCTTTTAGGATCATGTTTAAACTCCAATTTGGCTTACCTCTATAGCCTTGTTCCCTACTGCTGCTTCCTATACTGCTAACCTGATTCAATGCCTCCATGCAGCTTCTCTCTTCTTTGATTAAGCTGTTTGGTTTGGGGAAGGAGATTATTCTTCCTTTCTTTTTGCTCAACCAACACCTAAACCTCTGTCACTCTTCAGCTAAAAAACCCCTTCTTCCATGAAATCTTTCTTATTTCCCCAAACCTGAGTTAGAGACTCTGTCATAGCATCCTGTACTTTCTGTTAGAGCACTTATCTTACCCAGTCATACTCACTGGACTAATTGTTCCTATTCCTTATTGAACTGAAAGATTCAAGGACTGTGTCTACTATATTCATCAGTGTATAGTACCAGAATGACTGCAGAATAGCAAGAGATCATAAAAATTGTTTGGATTAATGAACAAGTTAATAAAGAGTCCACTCCTAAGAATACCCATCTAATGCCAGGATTGGCTCTTATTCCAAAAAAGCATCTGCATAAGCCAGGTAAAAAAGAAGGAGCTTAGCAATAAACAGCACATGTGAGAGAGATTAGGAATTGTGTAGTGAAAGGCTGAGGGTGAGTCAGTACTCTGTGGCAGCCGAAAAGCGGATTCAACTTTGGCAGCACTTACATGAACTATGGCATTTGAAAGATGGCAGCAATGGCTTTTGGAGAAGGCAATGGCACCCCACTCCAGTACTCTTGCCTGGAAAATCCCATGGATGGAGGAGCCTGGGAGGCTGCAGTCCATGGGGTCACGAAGAGTCAGACACGACTGAGCGACTTCACTTTCACATTTCACTTCCATGCGTTGAAAAAGGAGATGGCAACCCACTCCAGTGTTCTTGCCTGGAGAACCCCAGGGGCAGCGGAGCCCAGTGGGCTGCCATCTATGGGGTCGCACAGAGTCAGACACGACTGAAGCGACTCAGCAGCAGCAGCGGCAATGGCTTTTCTACACTCAAATTATAGCATAACTGGAGCTTTGCGATCACTTCTGGACACTGGGTTTGGGGTGTGATAAAGACAAGTAGGAGACGGTAAGGAAGTGACTAGAAAGATGACACTTCATGGAAAACTATAAGATGTTAATGAAAGAAACTAAAGACAAAAAGATACTTATCTTCATGGACTGAGAGACTATTTTTAAAATGTCTATACTACCCAAAGCAATCTATAGATTTAATGCAATCCCTATCAAAATTCCAATGACACTTTTCATAAAAATAGAAGAAGAAATTCTAAAATTTCTATGGAGACCCTAAGAGTCAAAGCAATCTTGAGAAAGAATAACAAAGTTGGAGTAACAAAGGCATCACATTCAAATTATATTATGAAGTAATAGTAATCAAAACAGTATGATATTGACATAAAAACATATATATACACACACACACACACACAGAATAGTGTCCAGAAATAAACCTATGTATACCCTGTCAATTAATTTATGACAAAGGAGCCAAGAATACACAGTGGGAAAAGAACAGTTTCTTCAGTAAACAGTGTTGGGAAAACTGGACAGTCATATGCAAAAGAAAAAAACCAGACCACTCTCTTATACCATACAAAAACTAACTCAAAATGAATTAAAGACTTGAATGTAAGACTTGAAACCCTAAAACTTCTAGAAGAAAAATAAGCAGTAAACTCCTTGACTTTCCTTTTGGCCATGGTTTCTTGGATCTGACATCAAAAGCGAAGGCAACAAAAGCAAAAAATAAACAAATGGGACTACATCAAAATGAAAACCTTCAGCAGAGCAAAGGAAACCATCAAAGGATGAAAAAGCAACCAATAGAATGGGAGAAAATATTTGCAAGTCATATATGTAAGGGATTAATATCTGAAATATATATATTTTTTAAAATTCATACAACTCAATAGCAAAAAAAGCAAACAATCCAATTTGAAAATGGGCAGAAGATCTGAATATACATTTTTCCAAAGAAGACATGCAGATGACAAACAAGTACATGAAAAGATGCTCAATATCACTAATCATCAAGAAAATGAAAACCAAAACCACAGGGGGATATCTAACACCTGTTACAAAGACTAATATCCAAAAGATGAGAAATAATAAACAGTAGTGAGGATGTTCAAGCTGGTTTTAGAACAGGCAGAGGAACTAGAGATCAAATTGCCAACATCTGCTGGATCATCAAAAAAGCAAGAGAGTTCCAGAAAAACATCTATTTCTGCTTTATTGACTATGCCAAAGCCTTTGGCTGTGTGGATCACAATAAACTGTGGAAAATTCTGAAAGAGATGGGAATATCAGACCACCTGACCTGCCTCTTGAGAAACCTATATGCAGGTTAGGAAGCAACAGTTAGAACTGGACATGGAACAACAGACTGGTTCCAAATAGGAAAAGGAGTACATCAAGGCTATAAATTGTCACCCTGCTTATTTAACTTATATGCAGAGTACATCATGAGAAACGCTGGGCTGGAAGAAGCACAAGCTGGAATCAAGATTGCCAGGAGAAATATCAATCACCTCAGATATGCAGATGACACCACCCTTATGGCAGAAAGTGAGGAGGAGCTAAAAAGCTTCTTGATGAAATTGAAAGAGGAGANAATCAAGATTGCCAGGAGAAATATCAATCACCTCAGATATGCAGATGACACCACCCTTATGGCAGAAAGTGAAGAGGAACTAAAAAGCTTCTTGATGAAATTGAAAGAGGAGAATGAAAAAGTTGGCCTAAAGCTCAACATTCAGAAAACGAAGATCATGGCATCCGGTCCCATCACTTCATGGGAAATAGACAGGGAAGCAGTGGAAACAGTGTTAGACTTTATTTTGGGGGGCTCCAAAATCACTGCAGATGGTGACTACAGCCATGAAATTAAAAGACTTACTCCTTGGAAGGAAAGTTATGACCAACCTAGATAGCATATTCAAAAGCAGAGACATTACTTTGCCAACAAAGGTCCATCTAGTCGAGGCTATGGTTTTTCCAGGGGTCATGTATGGATGTGAGAGTTGGACTATGAAGAAAGCTGAGCGCCGAAGAATTGATGCGTTTGAGCTATGGTGTTGGAGAAGACTCTTGAGAGTCCCTTGGACTGCAAGGAGATCCAACCAGTCCATCCTAAAGAAGACCAGTCCTGGGTGTTCTTTGGAAGGACTGACGCTGAGGCTGAAACTCCAATACTTTGGCCATCTCATGCGAAGATTTGACTCATTGGAAAAGACCCTGATGCTGAGAGGGATAGGGGCAGGAGGAGAAGGGGACGACAGAGGATGAGATGGCTGGATGGCATCACTGACTTGATGTACATGAGTTTGGGTGAAATCTGGGAGTTGGTGATGGACAGGGAGGCCTGGCGTGCTGCGATTCATGGGGTTGCAAAGAGTTGGACACGACTGAACTGAACTGAGTGAGGATGTGGAGAAAAGGGAAACTTCGTGTACTGTTTGTGGGAATGTAAATCGGTGCAACTGCTACACAGAACTGTTAGGAGTTTCCTCAAAAAACTGAAAATAGAGCTACTGTGTGATCCAGCAATCTTACTTCTGAATATTTACTCAAAAAAAAAAGGGAAAACATCAACTTCAAAAAATAAATGCAACCCCATGTTCCCTGCAGCTTTAGTTATAATAGGCAAGTCATGAAACAACCTAAGTGTCCCCCTATGGATAAACATATTAAGAAAATGTGGCATATACATATAATGGAATATTATTCAGTTACTAAAAACACGAACTTTTTGCATTTGTGACAACATGACCTTGAGGGCACTATGTTAGTGAAATGAGTCAGACATAGAAAGACAAATGCGGTGTCATCTCACGTGGGTGTGTGTGCAACATTGCTTCAGTAGTGTCCAACTCTTTGCGACCCTATGAACCACAGCCTGCCAGGCTCCTGCCCTTGGGATTCTCCAGGAAAGGATACGGGAGTGGCTTGCCATGCCCTCCTCCGTGGGATCTTCCCAACCCAGGGACTGAACCTACATCTATGTCTCCAGCATTGGCAGGTGAGTTCTTTACCACTAACACCACCTGGGAAGCCCCGTATCATCTCATATACAGTGAAATTTAAAAATTCAAAATTCATAGATACAGACGACAGATTGGAGGTTGTCAGAGGTGGGGGATAGGGAGTGAGCAACATGGGTAGAGGGTCAAAAGGTATAAACTCCCACTTATAAAATAAACAAGTCATGGGCATGTAATTAGAATATGGTGATTATAGTTAATACAACTATGTTGCTTATTTGAAAACTGCTAAGAGAGTAAATTTTTAAAATTCTCATAAGGAGAGAAAAAGTTGGTAAATATGTATGGTGAAAATTAATAACGTTACCTAGGCTTCCCTGATAGCTCAGCTGGTAAAGAATCTGCCTGCAATGGGGAGACCTGGGTTCCATTCCTAGGTTGGGAAGATACCCTGGAGAAGGGAAAGACTGCCCACTTCAGTATTCTGGCCTGGAGAATTCCATGGACTGTATAGTTCGTGAGATAGCAAAGAGTCAGTCATGGCTGATCAACTTTCACTTTCAGACACTGTAGTGATCACTTCATAAAATAGAAAAATATTGATCATTATGTTGTAACACCTAAAACTAATAACAATGTTATAAGTCAATTATATCTCAATTTTTAAAAAATATACATTATTTTAAAAGTAGGCCAATACAGAAAAGCATCTCTCTTTCAATCGTATTCCCCATAGTTTATTTTTAAAAGTTGAAACCAAGTGAAGGGTAAGCCAGGAAACAGATGAGCTACTGGCCAGACATTTACAACTGGGCTCCTGTTCACACTTCTTGGGGCAGGAGGTAAGTGGCCTCCAGACTAGATATTTATGAACAGCCTCCAGAGTCTGCACTTTGAGATAGAAACCACAACAGGAACAGGGCAAATAGATGGACTTTGTTTCCTGTGGACACTCTAAGATAACAGGGCAGGGACAGAGAGTCAGCAAACCCTGTTTGAGTAAAAGATCAAGAAGTCACATATTTCTCATCCATGGGGCAAGGGAGACACTACACATGTGCAGAAAGCCTCCCCAGGTGTATAAAGAGGACACCAGACCATAATAAGTCATGTCAATCCTCCCCCAGAGACCACTGTGCTAAAATCCATCTTGGCTGAGGGGTATGCATGCACATAGGGGCGGGTCCAGAGGCAAATCATCTGTGGGGTCAAAGCAAGATGATTGGACAGAGGGAAAACAAAGAGCCAGAAGACTGCTCCCTTATAAAACATTTAAACTTCCCAAAGGTGTAGCTCTGTCACCGAGTTCACCCCAGCCTCTGTCCACACATACTCTGCTTTTCTAACAAATGTTCTACTTTCCTCTCTACCTTCCACCTCCTTAGGACGATTTTTTCTTTTCAAGGCAGACAAGGACCCAGGACCCAAACTCTAGCCACTGGCCAAGTGGTTAGGACTTGTGGTTCTCACCACCAAAGACCAGGGTTTGATCCCCAGTCAGGGAGTTAAGATCTTGCTTCAGGCTACTGCTCACTGCTGTGTATGTGTCTGCTGTGTGTGTCCAAAATCAAAGGGCATCAGAACATACCAAATATACTTTGGGGTGGCATATTGGCATACTGATTTGCATTTGTGTGTTATGTCTGACTCCTTTTGACCCCATGGACCTATTGATTATTTTTAGGTGAAGGCAACTGATTTTCAGGTGAAGGCAACTGAGAAATAACAGATGCAGAAAGTGTTCTCTGACCTCTCCCTTCTATCTAAAAGCAGGTCATAAATTTTCCATGAAAAAGATGTCATTCTTGTATCATGAAGAGAAGAATATTCTTGTCAACAGAGATAGGAAGTGGACACCAAGCTGAGTCTGTACCAATCTCACAAAGTAACATTTAACTTCCATTAGATTTCCCAATTGATTTCTAGCCATGTTCCTACAATATACCATGTCTCTAGCCCACATACCTTTTTCTTTGTCTTAGCATGTCGCACAGAGTCAGACACGTCTGAAGTGGCTTAGCAGCAGCAGCAGCAGCAGCAGCATGGCTTCACAATGTATTGCTCTTTGTTCAAATGGTATCTAAGGCCCTGGGTCTAACTGCTTCTTTGGGGTTTTCACTTCTTTCCATGAAGCCTCCCCCACCCCGTGCCACATAAAAATATTAACATCAAATAAAATTCGCATGCTTTTTCTCCTGCTAATCTTTTTGTCTGTTTAATCTATAGGCCCCCGATACAGAAACCAAGAGGACAGAGAAAAGCCTTCCCCTACACATGTGAATTAACAAACTACCAAAGGCTGAAGAGAATACTGCTTTGGAACAGAGGTGATTTCTTCCAATCCAGAGTTTCTACAATTGTGACAGTTAGGTTTATTAATCTAAAATTGGGATGCATAAGAGAGTGATGAAAAGCAATAGGCCTCAAGTATATTTGCTGATTGAGCATGGACTTTATCAACTGATTGGGGCTTATTTATTAAAAAGGCTGAGTGGTTTTCTTATTCCTGTCACTGTCACAGAGTTTAGATATGGTTTTTCCATTCTTGTTAATATTGCGTAATTTTATATATTAAATAGTGATTTTCTGTTTTTCTCAATGCCTTGGAGTCCTACGGTGGAAAAGTGAGGACTCTCCAGTTTGAGCAATTTGGCTTCTCCACTCTCCTTTCAAAAAGTAGATTAGGTGCAAGGGTGTTTAATTACCTCTAGTCTCTCTAAATAGGTGTGAGAGTCCAAGCTTTATGGTCCTTGATAGCTATAACCAGCTTATGTAAAGCTGTTCAAAGTAGCTCCTATGGCCTATTTCTTCTTTCCTTTCATTGTGAAGTTTTCTGAATGCCTCTGAGAGTTAACATTTGCATGTCCAGTGGGTATTGAAGTGGTCCAGAATATACCGTCCCAAAATATGCCACTTTGGCACAAGGATTATTTTGAGCTGAAGGCAACTGAACATCAACAGATGCAAAGAAAGAGTTTTCTGCTCTCTCCTTATCTGCTTAAAAGCAGGACATACATTTCCCTTTCAGGAAGTTGCCCCCCATCACCTCCCAAAGGAAAAGAATACTCTTATTATCAAAGATGGAGAGTTAACAATGAAGTGAGTTCGCATGAGCAGACCTTACAAAAATAACTCTGCTCCCCCATTAGTTCTCACCAGTATTTCCTAGTTCCTCCCTCACTATTTATCATTCCTAGGAGAACAGATTCCTTTTCCTTTGTTGAAATGGTACATCAGCCCCTGAGTCTAACCACTTCTTTGAATTTCAATTTCTTGTGAACTCCTGTGGAAATAAATATTAATAAAAACTGTGTGCCTTTTCTTCTATTAATCTGCCTTTTCTTCTATTAATCTATCTTTTGCTGGTTTAATTCACATGCCTGAACCTAAGAGGGTAGAGGAAAGGATTTTCCATCCTGGCAGTACTCTCAGTCCTGTAACTGTGCTAGGTCTGAAACAGTTCACGCAAAGCATGGTTTCTGCCCTGAGGGTAAATTAAGTGAGATAACAGAAGTACTGCAGTGTTACACTGAGTTGTTTTTGTTCACTCAGTTGTGTCTGACTCTTTGTGACCCTATGAACTAAAGTGTGCCAGGCTTCCCTGTCCTTCACCATCTCCTGGAGCTTGCTCAAACACATGTCCAGCTAGTCAGTGATGCTATCCAACTATCTCATCCTCTGTTGTCCCCTTCTTCTCCTGCCCTCAGTCTTTCCCAGAATCAGGGTCTTTTCCAATAAGTCCGCTCGTCACATCAGGTGGCCAAAGTACATTGAGTAGGTGCTCAATAATAGTCAAGTGTGAATGGAAAGTGGCTTTCCAGGTGGCTCAGTGGTAAAGAGTCTGCCTGCCAATGCAGGGGACACAGGAGGTACAGGGTCAATCCCTGGGTGAGGAAGATCTCCTGGAGAAGGAAATGGCAACCCACTCCTGTATTCTTGCCTGGAAAATCCCATGGACAGAGAAGTCTGGTGGGCTACAGTCCATGGGGTCTCAAAGAGTTGGACATGACTGAGCAACTGAGCATGCATGCAGGTGAATGGAAAAGGACTATCTTGCCTTTAGGCTCCATTACTGGGAAGGAAGTGAAGTTGCTCAGTCGTGTCCGACTCTGCGACCCCACAGACTGTAGCCCACAAGGCTCCTCTGTGATTCTCCAGGCAAGAGTACTAGAGTGGGTTGCCATTTCATTCTCCAGAGGATCTTCCCAACCCAGGGATCGAACCCAGGTCTCCCGCATTGTAGGCAGATGCTTTACCATCTGAGCCACCATTATTGGGAACCACCTCTAAGTATTGGCTAATTTTCAATAGGCACAGACATTGCTAATGAAACCAATACAGACAGTGAAATAAAGTATCTATTCTCATTTCTTAATCGGGGCACTCTTCTCTTCCACAAAACACTTCGCAGGTCTTGAGTATTCTCTGGAGAAGACAGGATCTCAAAGAGTAGGCATAGCCCAATGCAGTAAAGCTGCTGCTGCTAAGTCACTTCAGTCATGTCCGACTCTGTGCAGCCCACCAGGCTCCCCCATCCCTGGGATTCTCCAGGCAAGAACACTGGACTGGGGTTGCCATTTCCTTCTCCATAAATGGATCTTCATAAATGAGCAGTAAAGCTAATGGATCTTATTTATGAAACAGTTGAGAAAAAGCAGTCTGTCACATCTGGGCTTCCCTGGTAGCTCAACGATAAAGAATCTACCTGCAATGCAGGAGATGTCGATTCCATCCCTGGCTCGGGAAGATCCCCTGGAGGAGGGCATGACAACCCCCTCCAGTATTCTTGCCCGGAGAATCCCATGGACAGAGGAGCCTGGTGGGCTATAGTCCATGGGGTCGCAAAGGGTCAGATACAACTGAAGCAACTGAGGGCACACGCGTGCACGCGCACACACACACACAATTTGTCACATCTAATGCACAGACACACTCACTCAACACTATTTACAAGAAAGTGGATAATACACTTGCTCCCTGTGAAAATGTATTTATTCCATGCCAGACTGGTCACTGTGATTCCATGGACACCTGACTGGTTGATTGACAAACTGGTTATTCTAAGAGCGTTTCTCCTGAAGGGTTTCAGATGTTCCTCATATACCTTAGAACAAATTAATGCCACTTGATAAGAATATACAGATTTGGAATTGAAACTTCTTGAATGTTTTGCATTCTCTAAAGGTTAATAATGTCAAAATTTACAGACTTTGTGATCATGTGCAAAGATGCTGTCATGTATTCTCCATATGGTTATAAAACATGTTTATATACTATCTGACATTCTAGCAACCAATAAAAACAGCTCATATTTGCTGAGGGCTTACCCTGTGCCAGGCATGAGTGGTGGTAAGAGCTTATATAGTCTTAATTATTGTAACAACAACATAGAGTAAAAAAGAACTTACTTTCTCCCATTTCACAAGTAGTGATGAAAACACTTAACATTTACTGAACTGTTAGTAGGAGCCATTCTAAGGGCTTTAGGAGGCTTATTTTATTTAAGCCCTTTAAGTAAAATGATCTAAAACTTGGAAATAAGGCAAAAAGGCTCCACATGAGTTTTCAAAGTTTTACACAGTAGTGTCTAACAACTGGCCTAAAGGTCTTATAATTTTCTAGAGGAGGTAACACCAACGTACCATTTACTATTGCTGAGGTCCATTACTTACATAGGTTCAGTTCAGTCACTCAGTCGTGTCCGACTCTTTGCGACCCCATGAATCGCAGCATGCCAGGCCTCCCTGTCCATCACCATCTCTCGGAGTTCACTCAGACTCATGTCCATCGAGTCCGTGATGCCATCCAGCCATCTCATCCTCAGTCATCCCCTTCTCCTCCTGCCCCCAATCCCTCCCAGCATCAGAGTCTTTTCCAATGAGTCAACTCTTCGCATGAGGTGGCCAGAGTACTGGAGTTTCAGCTTTAGCATCATTCCTTCCAAAGAAATCCCAGGGCTGATCTCCTTCAGAATGGACTGGTTGGAACTCCTTGCAGTCCAAGGGACTCTCAAAAGTCTTCTCCAACACCACAGTTCAAAAGCATCAATTCTTCGGCACTCAGCCTTCTTCACAGTCCAACTTTCACATCCATACATGACCACAGGAAAAACCATAGCCTTGACTAGGCGGACCTTAGTCGGCAAAGTAATGTCTCTGCTTTTGAATATACTATCCAGGTTGGTCATAACTTTTCTTCCAAGGAGTAAGCNATCATTCCTTCCAAAGAAATCCCAGGGCTGATCTGCTTCAGAATAGACTGGTTGGATCTCCTTGCAGTCCAAGGGACTCTCAAGAGTCTTCTCCAACACCACAGTTTGAAAGCATCAATTCTTTGGCACTCAGCCTTCCTCACAGTCCAACTCTCACATCCATACATGACCACAGGAAAAACCATAGGCGGGGTTAAATCAGTTCTGAATATTCATTGGAAGGAAGCTCCAATAATTTGGCCACCTGATGTGAAGAGCTGACTCACTGGAAAAGATTCTGATGCTGGGAAAGATTGAAGGCAGGAAGAGAAGGGGCCAACAGAGGATGAGGTGGTTGAATGGCATCCCAACTTGATGGATATGAGTTTGAGCAAGTTCTGGGAGATGGTGATGGACAGAGAAGTCTGGCATGCTGCAGTCCATAGTGTTGCAAGGAGTCAGACATGAATGAGCAACTGAACCGAACTGATAGAAACACTGAGTGCCCTAAAATAAAGCTGTTTCACCTCTAAGAACATATCCTGGAAAAAAGCCATGTCTGTGCCAGAAGACATGTAAAGGAATGGTCGTTGTTCTATTCCTTATAAGAATAAGAATCTGCAAACAATCTAAACAACCATGACTGGAGGAAGGAAAAGTGTATGATTATTCCTGAAATAATACTAATTTCCTATTCCTGAAATGGCAAGTAATACATCAGTTAAAATGAATAAACTAGAGCTACAGGTATCAGCATGGAGAGATGTTAAAGAGTATGCGTGTGGGAAAAAAAGTTGATTGCTCAAAGATACATGCAGTTCAATACTAACTATGGAAATTTTATATGATGAAATAACACCATGTATTATGTTTAGTTTATAAGTGTATAAATGACAAACATCATAGATTTCAGGGCCATGGGTTAGAGTTGTGGTTGCCCTGAAGAACAAAGGCAAGGCAGAGTTGGTGAGGCTGGAAAGAGAACTTCCTAACAGTTTCATGCACTGGAATGTATTTGGAAGTACAAATATACCACTGTACATGTGAGACATATAATGTTATGAACCCATGTTAGCTCAGAAAAAAAAAAAGCAAAAGATAAGATTTAATTAAAAAGAAAGAAAATAGGAGTTACTGTTTGAATAAAAAGCAGTTTTAATTGCGTATTGAAAGCCATGTTCCTTTTTCACCGGAAAAGAATAAGCCGTGAAATCAATGGCAAAAGCACATGTTCACTGCTAAAAAGAAATCTCACAAGGCAAACTAAGGTCACGTCTTTCAATAACTTGAGCAACACAAGCAGATGAATAGACCAGCTGTGGCTGAGGTGGAGAAAAGCAGCTGGCAGATGTGAGAAAAATGGAGGGACTCTGAAAACACCATCATGAGTGATAGATGCTTGAAGGGACAAGATAAACCCTAAGGAGGGATCTCTGAAAATAGGTAGAGATAGTTAGAAAATGCCTTACTTGTTTGGAAAAAGGAGAGTCAATTTATTTAGAAAATAAGTCTATTTGTCAATCCCATAACTCCATGCCTACATGTCAGAATAGGGCCTATAAAGAACCATCTGGTTCTAATTTTTCCTGTGGGCTGAACTTTCTTGTTTCTCTTACTGAAGGCATCAACAGGGGATGACCCATAAGCCTAACAGCATATTGCTCTTTTTTATTAGCTTGCTATGTCATGGAAACCTCCTTACAGAACCCATTCTTCATGTGATTATAATAAACACACTTCTATGAAGGCAGGTGGGGAAAACTACCAAAAGTCAAAGGAGGCCTTTTCAGAACTAGGAGAATGAAATAGCAGTATTCCAATCTCAGTATCTGTCTCATTCTCTCTCAGAGGATGAGATGGCTGGATGACATCACGGACTCAATGGATGTGAGTCTGGGTGAACTCCGAGAGTTGGTGATGGACAGGAAGCCCTGGCGTGCTGTGATTTATGGGGTCGCAAAGAGTCGGACATGACTGAGCGACTGAACTGAACTGATATATATATACACACATATATATTTCAGTCAAAATATATATATAACTATCATATAAAAAGTGCTTGGGGACAATTGTGCTTTGATGTAATATAGCCCTTCATTGATTATGCTACTCTCTCAGGTGACTTAAAATTTTGAGTCTTAGGCATTTGCATGTCTTGATCACCTAGTTTAGTTTAGTTTGGTTCATGACAGGACTTGCCCACTCAAACATGTAGCTCCGTTATCAGGTTCTGCATGTCCCCAGCTGGGGACTTAGGTTCAACATGCCTAACTACTTTTGTAGAGTTCTCTAGAGCAACCTGGTTACAGAGGGAAGAGCGTGGTTCTCCCAAGGCTGCCTGTGAGTGAAAATACCCTGCTCCACTGGTGCCAGAGCTTTGGAGGAACGACTTGCCCCTGATCCTGAACTTTATTCTGACCGTTNTCTCTAGAGCAACCTGGTTACAGAGGGAAGAGCGTGGTTCTCCCAAGGCTGCCTGTGAGTGAAAATACCCTGCTCCACTGGTGCCAGAGCTTTGGAGGAACGACTTGCCCCTGATCCTGAACTTTATTCTGACCGTTGTCCTGATCATATTACTTTAGTTCTAAAGCTAGTGGCCAGCAGGGGAGGTAGGGGTGGAACTCAAGTTGTCTTATGGGAAAGAGATCTCTGTATTGTCTTCCATAAAAGGGAGAATGATAGTTTTAAAAGGAATGGGAATGCCATTTCTGTAGACTCAGTGTTCAAAAGATCAAGATTTTAGGGATCATCTACCCATTTGTCCCCTTCCAGTGTGTCAGAAACAGATTTTCCTAACCAAGACCTACCATATAGCATATGAAATATGTCCTGCTTGAGTTTTTTATGTCATTGATATTAGGCCCCAATCTTAGCCCTCTTCTTTTTTTGTCTACCTACTACAGGAGATAAAGTCTTTATAGGCAACCAGAGTCCTTCTGGATTCAATTGCCTGCTCCTCTGTCACATTCCCTTCTGTTCCATGTGCCTTTGAGAAGAATTCTGCTATTGTTGAACAGAATGTTCTAGATATATCTGTTATGCCTATTTGGTCTACGATTTTGTTCCAATCTGCTGTTGCTTATTGACTTTCCATCTGGATGATATAGCTATTGTTGAGAGTGGGGTATTAGATTCATATTCTTCGTTTTTCCTTCTAGCTGTGTTTGTTTTTGATTCATATATTTAAGTGTTGCAATGTTGGGTTCATAAATATTTACAACTGTTATATCTTCTTGATGAATTGATCCTCTTATCATTATGCCCTTCTTTGTCTTTTTTTTTAAAAATCATTTTTAGTTTAAAATCTCCTTTGTCTAAGTATAGCTACTCATGCTTTGTTTTGGTTACCATTTGTTTAACATATTTTTCCCTTCCCTTAACTCTCAGCCTTTGTGTGTATTTAAGACTAAAGTGAATCTCTTATAGGCAGCAGATTGTTGGATTCTATCTCTTTTTTTTATTCATTCAGGCATTCTGCATCTTCTATTCAGAAAATTTAATTTATTTACATTTAAAGTAACTATTAATAGACCAGGACTATTGATTGTCATTTTCTTAAATGTTTTCTGGTTGTTTTGCACATCCATTTTTTCTTATCCTGATTTTTTTTTAGTTTTGCTATTTGGTGATATCAGTATGTTTTGATTCTTTTANACCCAGACAGCAGGTCATAGGTCATAGAGTCAGGATGAAAATCCAGGCAGTATATTAGAGTTTACATACGTATGAACTTTTTTCTAAGAAGGGTAAGACAGTAGAAGAGTTAAATAACTTCACTAATAAGACCCTGCTCTAGTAAGTGTAAGACCTGGTTATTCTGGCTCTGGTCCCATGTTCAGAACACCTGTATCCTTCTGTATATCATTTATAGGCACTGTATGGTCTAAAGGAGGTGATTAAAAACAGGATAAAGAAGAATTTAAGCAAATCTTCATTCTTCTTATCTTTTTTTGCTTACTCCATCAGGGTTACATCATGAGAAACCAAACCAAGGCAATGGAACAAAGCAAAAAGACAGTCCAGACACCATAAAAGTGACAAAGTATTTTTCTTTTCTACATCAGCATTTTCTCCTTTGCCAAGTCAACAAATGAGCTTGTTAATTTCCCAGAGTTCCAACTCTTGGGTTTGCATTCATTCTGATTTGCACTTCAATGCCATTAGGGAAGATTACTGGAAAATAATTTAGAGGATGAGTCCACTGCTGGTACACATGCCAGTGACAAAGCCAAGTTTATTACTTAACCAAGTGAATTAGTGTAGGAAGTGATGTATTGGCATTTACCAGATAGAGATTTCTAGGTAGTTGGGAAGCACATGCCTATAAAAATACGCCTGTTAACCCCCAAATTTTGGACTTCTTTGGGAAGAGAATGGAGTAGAATCTTCCCATTCTCTGTATGTGCTCTTCCCATGCTCCATCTGACCTAGAGAGAGAAAATGCATCCTTTTTTTCATTCATAGGAATTCTTTATTATTATGAATACAAGTCTTTTGCTATATTTTTGAACATTTTATCCTCAGTGACTCACTTTTTCATTTTTTTCAAAGATGTTTGTATTGAGTAAAAGTCTTGAAGTATCACCTCACACTGATCAGAACGACCATAATCAAAAAGTCTACCAACAATAAATGCTGGAGAGGGTGTGAGGAAAAAGAAATCCTCTTACAATATGGAGAACAGTGTCGAGGTTCCTTAAAAACGACTCTGCAGTCTCACTCCTGGGCATATATCCAGAGAAAACCATAACTCAAAAAGCTGCAGGCACCCCAGTGTTCATGCAGCACTATTTACAATAGCCAAGATACGGAAGCAACCTAAATGTTCATTGACCAATGAACGGATAAAGAAGATATGCTACATATATATACAATGGAATATTACTTGGCCATAAAAAGAATGAAGTAATGCCACTTGCAGCAACATGGATGCCGCTAGAGATGAACATACTATGTGAAGAAGTCAAAAAGACAAATACATGACATCTCTTACAGGTGGAGCCTAAAGAGCGATACAAATTAACTTACTTATAAAACAGGAACAGACTCACAGACTTAGAGAACAAACTTACAGTTACCAAAGGGAAAAGGTGGGGGGGGGTGGTAGGGATAAATTAGGAGGTTAGAATTGACATATACAAATGACTACAGCTGTGGCACTGGATGACTCATGAGAGTCCCTTGGACTGCAAGGAGATCCAACCAGTCAATCATAAGGGAAATCAGTCCTGAACATTCATTGAAAGGACTGCTGCTGAAGCTGAAGCTCCAATACTTTGGCCACCTGATGCGAAGAACTGACTCATTGGAAAAGACCCTGATGCTGGGAAAGATTGAAAGCAGGAGGAGAAGGGGCTGACAGAAGATGAGATGGTTGAATGGTATCACTGACTTGATGGGACATGAGCTTGAGCAAGCTCTGGGAACTGGTGGGATGGACAAGGAAGCCTGGTAAGCTGCAGTGCATGGGGTCGTAAAGAGTCAGACATGACTGAGTGACTGAATTGAACTGATATTTAAAATAAATAACCAACATGGACCTACTATATAGCACAGGGAACTCTACTCAATTTTCTGTGATAATCAAATGAGGAAAGAATTTGAAAAAGAATATACATATATTATTCCCTTTCATATATTATGTATAATTCCATTCCCTGGAATGGTTATCCATTCCAGTATTCTTTCCTGGAGAATTCCATGGACAGAGGAGCCTGGCAGGCTACAGTCCATGGATCACAAAGAGTCGGACATGACTGAGAGATTAATACTTTCATTCATATGTATATATCTGAATCACTTTGCTGTACACCTGAAACTAACACATTGTATATCAACTATACTCCAATATAAAATTTAAAAAGAGAGACAAAACATCTTAAACCATTTCTGCTAACATGAATGCACACAGGAAGGTAAGTAGCATGAAGGTATCAGAAGAGGATTCTGGACCCTTCTTCTGATCAGATTGGGCAGTCATTCCTTTGTTCAGCTGATTCTGGCCACATGTTGACAAAGGCTCTATGTTACCACATTATCCTTATCCAATTTAAAAAAAAGAAACCCAAACCTCCAAATTTTATGTAAAAATTCTTGCTTACAAATGTTGGCAATTGTTTCAATTTTTTAACACTGTGCCAACTAAGCAAAACTTATCTGAAGTCCAAATATGTAGCCCACGGGTCCACAACTCCTGCTTTAAATAAACCTATTATGGGAAAATATAGATTTAAGCAGGTGTTAAAAAGAAAGCATAATTATTGTTTTAAAAAGACTCATCATAGCTTTCCTTAGAGAACAAGTTCTTCTCTGTATTTAAAATATTACTAGCTTAATTCTAGACTCATTTTTGAGTAATACATCAATTATATAAAACACCTTATTTGCAGAGACTACCAAATCTTGCTTGATCCTATTCTTCTAGTTCTTTGGATTCAGACTATTTTAATTAAACAGTTATTCAATGGACATGAACAAGACGGTCATTAGGTAACCAGAAGTGTTCAAGGTGTTGAAAATGTTAATACTAGCAAAGATAACACTTGGTCCCATAAAAGCTCATGTTTATAGGAAGGTAATATGCATAGTAAGAAGAGTGTGGATGCCTTTTGAATTGATGAATTTGATTAGCATCTTGAATCTGATTATTATAATATTAGTTCTATTATCTGTTACTGGCTCTATTAATCTTCATCAGTTTCAGTTTTTCTCATCTGTTAAGTAAAATAGTTCCACCATTCTAATAAGATCTCATTAGAGATATGGAAAATCAGTAGGCAAATAGTACATGCTCAACAGTTAACTAAATCTCCAAAATTCATATTCTCTTCCTCTCTATCAAGTAGAAAATTTTGTTTCAAGTGACATAAACCCAATTTGAAATGGCAAGGCAAAAAGGTGAGTTGGACTATACAGTCAATGGAATTCTCCAGGCCAGGATACTGGCGTGGGTAGCCGTTCCCTTCTCCAGGGGATCTTCCCAACCCAGGGATGGAACCTAGGTCTCTCGCATTGCAGGCGGATTCTTTACCAGCTGAGGCACCGAGGAAGCCCGTTAATAAGGATACAAAATAAATTATGTAAGCAAAGAAAGAACTGAATAACCAAACCAGAATGCATCAGGCAGGGAGAGCCTGAAATTCCAGCAGGGTTCTCTTCTCCTGCCTCTTCTGTTGTTTCACTACAGTTTAATTTCCTCCACATGACAGTGTAGATGCCATGGTTCATATTTCATAGATTTTACTTCCAGAGAAGGTCCACATCTTTCATTTTGGGAGTAGATCAAAGAGGACCAGGAAAGTACCCTGATAGGCTTTGGCTTGGGCCAACAGCCACTTGTAAAGCAACTATCCAGAGACGGTGGATGTGGAAGATGTGAACACGTGGAAGTTCCTTATAACCACACAAGCACCTGGAGAAGAAACAGTTCCAAGAGTACGGGGAGATGTGATGGTCTCCTGAGAAGGAAAAGCTGGTGGACAGACACAATGGTCAACAATCTCAGCTCCTTAGGAATGGGTTCAAGACACAACTGGATTCCTTTCCACCAAGAATATCTACTGTAGGAGAGAACTGATGCCCCTAAAGAAAACTCAAGAGTTTTTAGGAAGACGGAGTAGTTTATGGATAGTCAAAAAAAAAAAAAAAAACTACCACTTATTTGATCTCAATTATTAGGTCCCGCATTGATAAGCTGGCCCCTGATTTTCTGTTCTTAGCTATTACTAGCATAATTCTCCAGCTAATATGTCTTCTGGAACCCCTTTAATTTCCTGTGGTCCTTTCTTGCTCTGGGAGTTTCTGCCTGATACGCCCACCAATCCTTAATCATACAGTCTTCACCTCCTATCTTTGCTTGTGTGCATCTAATAACATCTGACGTTCCAGCCGATATCAAATCATTTCCCACAATTATTTAATTATTTAATGCTTGCAGCACCTCCAAAAGGGACAAGGTAAGTATTACCATCCTGTTTTATAAATGATGAAATAATTCCAAATCAGGCCATAGAACAGAACTAAGACCTAAGCCTGCTATATAATTTTCATGTTGAATCACTATATGCTGAGGATGACTTGGCTTTTCCCATTAGATTCATAAGTTCCTCTAAGAACTAGACTATCCCTGACAAAGAGGACTGAGCAAAGGGCTAGATACATACATGTCAAGGTGACCGGGCCTGTCAATAGATGATCTCACAGACGTTTTCCTCACTTTAGAGACAATTCCAAACTATAGACCCAGAATGTCTGGACATATCCCCATGTGATGTTCCATGAATCCAGCTCATGAATCTAGTTCATGAATCATCCCATGGACTCAAGTACAGGGATAATATTCAGACCATCACCATTTCTAACTGTGCACAGAAAAAGTATCCCATGGGATGCCTGTCTCAGGCATTTGTAACAGTTTTATTGAGATATAATTAACATACCATAAACTATACACATTTACAAGGCATAGTTTCATATTTTAACATTTAAATAGTAACACTACCCAAGCCATCACACAATCAAGAAGTGAATCCATCAACACAAATAAACTCAATTAAAGAACGAAATACAAAACTGGATACTCTAAAACTCCTAGAGGAAAACTTAGGCAGAACACTCTTTGACATAAATCACAGCAATATTTTTTTGGATCTATCTCCTAGAGTAATGGAAATAAAAACAAAAGTAAACAAATGGAACCAATTAAATTTAAAAGGTTTTGCACAGCAAAGGAAACCATAAACGAAATGAAAAGACCACCTACAGAATAGGAGAAAAGATTTGCAAATGACAAGACCACGAAGAGATTAATTTCCAAAATATACAAACAGCTCATATAGCTCAATATTAAAAAAACAAACAATCCAATCAAGAAATGGGCAGGAGATTTAAATAAACATTTCTCCAAAGAAGACATACAGATATCTATTAGGCACATGAAAAGATACTCAACATCACTAATTACTACAGAAATGCAAATTAAAACTATAATGAGGTATCATCTCACACTGGTCAGGGTGACCATCATCCAAAAAATCTACAAATATTAAGTGCTAAAGAGGGTATGGAGAAAAAGGAACTCTACTATGCTGTCAGAAGACATGTAGACTGGTACAGCCGCTATGGAGAACAGTATAGAGTTCCTTAAAAAACTAAAAATACTTACCATGTGGTCCAGTGATCTCATTTCTGGGCATATATCCAGAGAAAACCATAATTCAAAAGGACAGGTGCACCCTGATTTTCATTGCAGCACTATTTGCAATAGCCAAGACACAGAAGAATATTGCCTGACAGATGAATACAGAAAGAAGACATGGCATATATATATATATATAAATATATACATACATACACATTTATACAAAGAAATATTACTCAGCCATAAAAAAGAATGAAATAATGTCATTTGGAGCAACATGATGAACCTAGAGATTATCACACTCATGAAGTAAGCCAGACAGAGAAAGACAAATATAGTATGACATCGCTTAAATGTAGAATCTAAAAACAAACGACACAAACTTATTTACAAAACATAAATAGATTCACAGAGAAAACAAACTTATGATTACCAAAAAGGAAAGGGAGGAGGGAGGAATAAATTAGGAATTTAGGATTTTTATATACACACTACTATATACAAAAGATAACCAATAAAAACCTACCATATAGCACAGGAAACTACACTCAACATCTTGTAATAACCTATAAGAGAAGAGAATCTGAAAAAGTGTATATATATCTGTGTGTATATATAACTGATTCATATATATAACTGAATCATGTATGTATATCATCACACATATGACTGAATCACTCTGCTCTATACCAGATACTAACCTAACTTTGTAAACCAACTTGTGTGCTTCCAGGGGAGGGTGGAGTGCTTGATTGTAACACGGCCAGGCGTCCCCTGTGCCTGCTAAACCTCTGGGGGTCACTGCTGATCATCCTTGTTATCAAGAGTCTNATATATATAACTGAATCATGTATGTATATCATCACACATATGACTGAATCACTCTGCTCTATACCAGATACTAACCTAACTTTGTAAACCAACTTGTGTGCTTCCAGGGGAGGGTGGAGTGCTTGATTGTAACACGGCCAGGCGTCCCCTGTGCCTGCTAAACCTCTGGGGGTCACTGCTGATCATCCTTGTTATCAAGAGTCTAGTGAAAACACCAGCCATGATCCCATGGTGCAGGGGCAACACGCAGCTCAATATAAACCAAAAAAAGAGAAAAGAACTAAAGCTATCACCACAATCAAGACAGCAAACATGTGTTTCATTCCCCAAAGTTTCCTCCTGCCTCTTTGTAATCCCTTCTCCATTTCCTTCTCCCCACCTTTATCTCTAATTTTACACAAATGGAATCAAACAGTATGTACTCCTTTGTTCCTATCTTCTGTCACTCAGCAGAGTTATTTTGAGATTCATCCACATTGCTATGTATGTTAATGGTTCACTCCTTTTAACTGCTGAGTAGCATTCTATTGTATGAATATGCCACAGTTTATTCATGCATTCATCTGCTGATGGACAACTGGGCTGTTCCCAGTTTGGGGCTATGGAAAATTAATTAAATATGATCAGTGAATAAGGGGCAGTATGGACACATGCTTTTATTTCTTGGGGCAAATAGGAGCAGAATAGGATCATATGATAGGTATATGTTTGGCTTTTTCAGGTATTTTTTTCAAGGTGATTATATCATTTTACATTGCCATCAGAAGTGTCTGAGAGTTCTGCTGCTGCTGCTAAGTCGCTTCAGTCATGTCCGACTCTGCATGACCCCATAGACGGCAGCCCACCAGGCTCCCCCATCCCTGGGATTCTCCAGGCAAGAACACTGGAGTGGGTTGCCATTTCCTTCTCCAATGCATGAAAGAGAAAAGTGAAAGTGAAGTTGCTCAGTCTGTCCAACTGTTAGCGACCCCATGGACTGCAGCTCACCAGGCTCCTCCGTCCATTGGGTTTTCCAGGCAAGAGTACTGGGGTGGGGTGCCATTGCCTTCCCCACTGAGAGTTCTACTTCCTCTCTATCTTTACCAATGCTTTATATGCTCAATCTTCTTCATTTTTTCCACTGTGAAAAGTTATGCAGTGGCATTTTATTTGGTTTTAACTCACATTTCCCTAATCAATGATGTGTAGCATCTTTTCATGTGCTTAAGTGCCATGTGTATATACATTTTGGTGTGGTGTCTGGGCAAATACTTTTCTCTTTAGGATTTGGCTTATTGAATTTTGAAAATTCTTTACATGTTCTAAGTACAAGTCCATTTTCAGATATGTGCTTTGCAAATGCATTTCTCCAATGCATGGCTTTTCTTGCGGCCTTAATAGTCCTTCAAAGAGCAGTTTTTTAATTTTGGTGAAGTCCAGTTCACTGTTATTTTATGAGTCATGCTTTTGACAACCAGACATTTTGAACCTTTAGAAACCTATAACTTAAAGTAGGAAACTGGGGAAAATAAAGAGAAGTGGGAGATAAGGGAGGAAAATGGATATACTAAAATTAGCCAGCAATTTGGCTGTAGCTAGCAAGCCTTGTTCTAAACAGATTATTACAAAGCTTTTATTCTGTGGGACACACACACACACAACTATTTAAGCACTTTCTAGAAGAGATGAAAATGTTTCCAAACAGCATTTCTAGCTAGTGTTGTCACATCCAATTGGCTTTACTGTTTGCTTAGGTTTTCTTTTTCCAGTTTTCTCCTCTGCTTTCTTCTCAACACAGACATTCAAAAGATTAGTTTGTATTCAGAACACTCATGTCCAAAACATGGCCCTTTTTGGCATTCCTAAAAGCATTCAGCCAAGATTGACCTGAAATCTGTGTTGATGACTTTAAGTGATCCTAAGACACCCATCTCAGTAACACACTGGGCATTGCTGGCAGTGTGGTAGGTTCGTTTCTTGGAGGAGCAGAACAGAGGCTCTGTTGCTGGGGTTCCCGGGTATTTATAGAATCAAGGGAGTTAGATGGTGTTAACTCTCAGGTTACCACGGGCACACCCTGGACCAATGCAGCAAAAACTCGGGAGCTGCATGCTGCCCCTGCACCATGGGATCAGGGATGGTGATCCCTGATGGATCCATGATGGATCACATCATGGCTGGTGTTTTCACTAGACTCCTGATGACAAGGACGATCAGCAGTGCCCCCCACTGTGGAGCACCCAGAGGTTTAGCAGGCACAGGGGACGCCTGGACGTGTTACAATCAAGCACTCCACCCTCCCCTGGAAGCAAACTGGAAAGCTCAATGCATACTCAGCGCCTTGTAGTATCTTGTGGTGAGGTGCAGCGCCCTGGGTGGAGTGCCACTGCCAATCAACAACACCATCGTCGCCCGCCAGCATCCAGCATAGAGTTACAGGCTGAATGCTCTCCACGTAAGGTCTCCCTGCAGGGTGACTGAGGCCTGGGGTTTTCCCAGAGGCTATGGCACGTGTAGTCCGTGCTTTGGGGCAGTCCGTAAAGGGAGAATGCATCCTGTTTTCAGTGTCATCTGCAATGTATTTGATTCTAGGGGCACTATTTGTCTATTTTTTTCTAAATTTTTATTGGAGTATAGCTGATTAGCAATGCTGCATTGGTTTCAAGTGTACAGCAAAGTGAATCAGTTATACACACACATATATCCACTCATTTTTAGAATCTTCCTTCGTATAGGTCATTACAGAGTACTGAATAGAGTTTCTCAGAACTCCATCCCTCACAGGAGCCTATTTTCCCTCCTAGGGGGGAAAACTGATGTCTGGATGAGTCACAGTTTTCCACGGCCAGGGAATCATCACCTCTGTTTTCCTGGATTGTAGGTGACCAGAATGCATATATCGTGGAAATTACCGGCTTGGAAGAGGATTTGTGGAGAGGGAAAAGGAATAAGATCCATATTTCTGACTGACTGCAATAGTGACGGTGTAGTTTCTCCAGTGGAAACAAAGAACTCTTTTTCTGTCTGGAAAGTAGTCTTGGAGTCCAAGAGGTGTCTCACAAGGCCCCATATCTGGTACATTTCCACCTAATCCCAGAGGTTTCCACCACAATATTTAACTGAATTTGAGGAGGTAGCAGGGGCATTCGGGTTTTTGGAAGAAAAAACTTTGCAGACTCTGAGAGAATCCCTGCCAAAAAACCACAGGATGCGAAGTTCCTAGATAATCACTCCAGGGAAGAATGGCTGGAGAGTCTAAGAAAGGTGCTGTGGGTAAAAGAAGGCTAATCTCTGCAGACTTGGAGGACTTACGGAAAGATGGCCAGCTGGGCTTTTGGTCATTGGGCTGTGGACCTCCCAAGGAACCTGGGAAGGAAGGCTTGGAGATGCTCATGGGAAAGTCACCTCCATGAGGAGTACTGTGGGAAGGAAATAAATAAAACTTGATTGACGGCCAACTTGTGCCAGACAATGAGCACCGGGAGGAGCCTGAGCTGTGATTATCCTGCACAAGCTACAGGTACCATCTCACCTCATCCAAAGTGCAACACTGGGAAGTAGGCATCTTTCCCCCCACTTCAAAACTGGTCCTCAAAGGAGTTTTCTCAGTTCGTTCACTTACCCTAATTTACTGAACAGCTTCTATGTGTCAGCACTCTGACATCCCCTGGGGATACAAAGATGAATGAGACACAGTCTCTGGCTTTGCGGAACTCGTGGTCAAAGCAGCCGATCCATGGGGTCAGACATGTCAGCAGCAAAATTACAAGATACTGCTCTGCAAATGTTGCTTTAGTCTTATTCAATCTGAGTGGCAGTGCAGTGTTACAACAGAAATAAGACTAAACAAAGGAACAGCGAATTTGGACCGAACCAGTTGTAACGGAAGGCTTCTCATAGGGAGCGACCTTGAATCAGTTTCTGAAGGGCAAAGAAACTAACCAGGCAAAGAGAGAAAAAGCATTTTCCAGAGTGCTATGCTACTACATCTCAGAATGGAATTTGAGCCTGGCTCTGATTAGCAAGTCTTTGTCTTTATCTGCTCTACCAGCTACTAGGGTCCCAGCCTCAGAGGCTCCTAAAGTCCCAGAACCTGTCTGTCTCTGAGGGAGTGGGGATGGCTCCAGTCTGGGTGGAAGATCAGGCTTCTAGGAGGCAGGTGAAGCTCTGATGATCCTGTTTTAACCACGCTCCTATATTGGCAGATGATTGTTACTCCTTAGCTTCTGAAACTTGTGGGGCAGATTCTAAGCATCCCTGAAACTAAGACAAAGAAATTCAATCATGTCCATCTTTCATGGGAGAGTCAAGAGTAATTTACTCCTCACGAAAGCAAATGAGTAATCTTAACATCTGGTGGTTTTCTTAGTGGTTGATGAGAGCTAGTATTTATTGAGTGCTTGTGTGCATGCTAAGCTGCTTCAGTAGTGTCCAAGTCTTTGTGACTATAGCCCACCAGGCTCCTCTGTCCATGGGGTTCTCCAGGCAAGAATACTGGAGTAGATTGCCATGCCCTCCCCTCCAGGGGATCTTCCCAACCCAGGGATTGAATAAGCATCTTTCGGGTCTCCTGCATGGGCAGGTGGGTTCTTTACCACTAGCGCCACCTGGGAAGCCCATTGAGTGCTTACTAAGTATTGTTCTTAACTTTAACATATATAAACTCATTTTATATATTTGTTGCTTTCAGTTGCTAAGTCCTGTCTGACTCTTTGCGACCCCATGGACTGTAGCACGCCAGGCTTTCCTGTCCTTCACTATCTCCCTCCCGGAGTTTGCTCAAACTGATGTTCACTGAGTCAGTGATGCCATCCAGCCATCTCATCCTCTATGTGTTTAGGTAATTAGATATCTTCCCCACTTGATAGATGAGGAAAATGAGGCACAGAGAAGTCCAATTGATCTTGTGTGGACACAGCTACTTACTGAGATATGGTGACCCACTTTTCAAGACCCAGAACCAGATCTGTTAAGCTACAAGCAGCTCTAAAAATGATGAGGAATCTCTTGGCACATCATCTGAACTAGAGTTATGCACCAAGTTTGGGCAAAGACTCTCATTTTTTAAATCTTATGACTATAAAACTCCCTAATTGCAAGTATCAAGTAGTTTAGAGGGAGCAACCCAGAAAAACAAGGTATTATATCTGACTTACACATAGCTACGCTTAGCTGCCCTTGACTCTCAAGAGAACGGGAGAAAATCTCTGGTAGTATAACCCCACTCTCCTGCCACATATACTCCGCCAGGTGGATGATCGTCCTTTTGGAAACTTTCTGCCTTTTTCACACCTTCAGAGTTACCCTTAATAGCCATTGAAATCAACAAAGAGCAATCTACTCCAAGTGCCACAAATTCCCCTGAGGAGGGCTTTGATATGACTGGTGTTTTGCACTCATTGGACATCCTTTCTGGCAGGCGGGGGCGGGTGGGGGTGGTGTGTGTGTGTCTGTGTGTGTGTCTGTGTGTGTGTGTGCGCATGCTCATTGGACATCCTTTCCTGGGGACACTGTGTGTGTGTGCGTCCGTGCGTGCGTGCGCACGTGCACTGAGTCATGTCTGACTCTGTGATCCCACGGATTATAGCATGCCAGGCTCCTCTGTCCATGAGATTTCTCAGGCAAGAATACTGGAGTGAGTTGCCATTTTCTACTTGGTCCTGGGCACACTACTTTTAGTTTAAGTAAAGGCTTCTTGACTCACTGACTCATTAACTTCCATCTATTGGGAGCACTGAAGCTTCTGCAAGAGAGAGCAGTATTCTGCTAGGTAAACAGTCACAAATCAAATTCTGACTGTTGGAATCATTTTCAGGGTTTAAAACTCATGTACACCCAAGGGATTTTTCAACATCTCCCCTCCTCGAATAGAGACAAGAATGTTAATTCCTTCTTAGTTGCCTCTGACTTAACTCCTGTTTTCCTTCTTTCCCCAGCCCCAGAAAGGTATTTTAAAATGGTAAGTTTTATCACTACTTATTCAAGGCAAACAGACCAGAAAGTGATTGCCATTGAAAAGAGTCTGTTATACTCAGAGACTACAATAGAAGAGGGTGTGCTACACCATGGTGGGGGCGGGGGCACTTGGAGAAGCACCAGGGGAAGAGTTAGAAAGCAGAGGGAACAGGGAACACAAGGGAGATAAGCGTGCGAGGCAGGGAAAGCAGGTTTAGCAATGGCGAGTTTCAGTAATTTCAGCAAGTTCTGGAGCATAAACCTATATGCCTGGTACCTGGTTTTGGAGTGATGTGAGCCCATTGAGGAGGTGGTTGGAGGTCAGGGCTCCAGATTGGTTCATTTGCATATGTAAGCCATGCTTATAGGCCAGTCTTTTACTGTTTCTTGGAATTGGCTAACCTGGAGCCATATGGGTTAAACAAAGGTCCATATAGTCAAAGCTATGGGTTTTTTTCAATAGTCATGTACAGATATGAGAATTGAACCATAAAGAAGGCTGAGCACTGAAGAACTGATGTTTTCTAACTGTGGTTCTGGAGAAGACTCTTGAGAGTCCCTTGGACAGCAAGGAGATCAACCAGTCAATCCTAAAAGAAATTAACCCTGACTATTCATTGGAAGGACTGACGATGAAGTTCCAATACTTCGGTATTGGAAAGAGCCAATGATGTAAAGAGCCACCTCATTGGAAAAGACCCTGATGCTGCAAAGATTGAAGGCAGGAAGAGAAGAGGGTGACACAGGATGAGATAGTTGAATGGCATCACCAACTCGATGGACATGAGTTTGAGCAAGTTCTGGGAGATAGTGAAGGACAGGGAAGGCTGGTGTGCTGCAGTCTGTGGTGTTGAAAAGAGTTGGACACAACTGAGCAATTGAACAACAACCTGAGGCAGGACAGTCCCTCCTAGGGTCAGCAAGGCCCCAAGATGTCAAAGCGTGAAATACAGAAACTAGAGAACGTGCTATTAACAGAAGGGAGCTGCTAGATTCTCCTCTGTCACCTCTCTCCAAGGTCCTGCCTTAGGTGGCTTTTACCACATTGAGAGGTATTCTGACTCATCCTGGTAACGCTCCATTTTCTGTAATTTGCATCTAAAAATTAAAATATCCAAATTCAGCAGTGGATTTGGAATTCACACATCTTCGTATGTGAGGCTGGTTTCCCTGGATCAAACACAGCTTCCTCTTTCGAAGAAAGATTGTTAAGTCTCTCTAAACTACTGAAAATGGAGTGGTGGATCCCAAGGTCAGCTGTGAATAGCCAACTGGTTCAACCAATTGTGGGTCAATGTCTGAGAAATCAGTCAAACACAACAGCAGCCAGTGCACACCAGTCCCCTCAATAGCTACAACAGTGAGGGGAAGGGCATGTATTCTTCATAGTAGCTTGCAGCCCAAGCTGCAAATTAGTATCACCAGGGGAGTTTTTAAAACTTACCAATATTTGGGCCCTGCAGCAGATTAATTAAATCAGAATCTTTGAAGGTATAGCCTGGGTAACCATATTCATCAGAAATTCTCGATGTGATTCTAATGTTCAGCCAGTAATGAAAAACCAGTTGTTCTATAGCTAACTGAATTATTAAACAACTGGACAATGGCTCATTAGAATAGTTTGTTAATGGATGGTATAAAATTAAAATTTGAGGTTAATTTGGAACAATCTTGATTTTGTGACTTGGAGTTCTTGCCCTAAAAGAGATGGGTCTCAAGCACTCAGTATCTGCTTCTTCCTGCTTCTAGAAACTCTCTACCTTTCCCCTTGTGCTACCTCATTGAACTAACCAGACTGGACTGAAAGAAACATCGGTCTTATTATCCCTTTACCCTATGAAAACAAAAGATCATTGGAGGCTCTAGTAGATTCCAAGAGGCATGTGTTTACTTCCCGTTGTCATTTGGGTAGGAAACTGAAGACGTACCCTCCAGCCATGAGACATGTCTCAGCTACTGATGGAGTCTGAATGCAATGCCAAGAAGGGACTGAAGCATCTGACTTCAGGCCAGGATGCCTTTGATGTCTGTTTTCCCACATCCCTGGCAAGGCTCTGTGTACTCCAATTTTTGAGAGAAGCAGTAGCAGAGCAATTTACCCAAACCAGCTCAGTCCTGCAGCAGTTTGTGTTTCTTTAAGTACCAAGAAGAGAAGGTCCTTCAAGAACCCTTGTGGTTTCCATAAAATCCTGGGGAAGGGGAGGATGGTGTCCAAGGGTCTCTATACTTGGTTGCCAAGGTGTCTTAGCCAATCTTTCTTTAAGAATCTTCTGTTTCAGAGATCCCATCATTAAAACAGTGTGAAATCTTATTTTGGCTGGATGTTTAGAGACTGATTATGCCAACCCCCTTCTGAATACTGCAGCTTTCTCTTGCCTTGATTAAGAAACTGAAATACTCATTTTACTGGGGAAACAGAGGTAGCCAGGCATGAACTAATAGGTTTTCTCAGTGTCACTGAGAGGCCATCTTCAGATTCTCTTATATAAGGTGTCATATGTATGAGTATGGTCATAGCAGACACTCTCTTCCAACAAGAGATGACTCTACCCTTGGACATAACCAGATGGTCAATACCAAAATCCGACTGATTATATTCTTTGCAGCCAAAGATGGAGAAGCTCTACACAGTCAGCAAAAACAAGACCAGGAGCTGACTGTGGCTCAGATCATGAACTCCTTATTGCAAAATTCAGGCTCAAATTGAAGAAAGCAGGGAAAACCACTAGGCCATTCAGGTGTGACCTAAATCAAATACTTTATGACTATACAGTGGAGGTGATGAATAGATTCAAGGGTTTAAATCTGATAGAGTGCCTGAAGAACTATGGACAGAGGTTTGTAACATTGTACAGGAGGTGGTGACCAAAACCATCCCCAAGAAAAAGAAATTCAAGACGGCAGAGTGGTTGTCTGAGGAGGCCTTACAATAGCTGGGAAAAGAAAAGTGAAAGAGAAAGGAGAAAGGGAAAGATATACCCAACTGAATGCAGAATTCCAGAGAACAGCAAGGAGAGATAAGGCTTAAGTGAACAACACAAAGATATAGAGGAAAACAACAGAATGGGAAAGACTAGAGATCCCTTTAAGAAAATTGGAGATACCAAGGGAACATGTTATGCAAAGACGGGCACAATAAAGGACAGCAATGGCAAGGACCTAATAGAAGCAGAAGAGATTAAGAAGAGGTGGCAAGAATACACAGAAGAACTGTACAAAAAAGGTCTTAATGACCCAGATAACCATGATGGTGTGTAGTCACTCATCTAGAGACAGACATCCTGGAGTGTGAAGTCAAGTGGACCTTAGAAAGCATTTCTACAAATAAAGTCAGTAGAGTTGATAGAATTCCTGCTGAGCAATTTCAAATCCTAAAAGATGATGCTGTTAAAGTGCTGCACTCAGTATGCCAGCAAATTTGGAAAACTCAGCAGTGGCCACAGGACTGAAAAAGATCAGCTTTCATTCCTATCCAGAAGAAAGGCAATGCCAAAGAATGTTCAAAATATCATACAATGCACTCATTTCATATGCGAGCAAGATTATACTCAAAATCCTTCAAGTGAGATCTCAGCAGTACGTGAACTGAGAACTTCCAGATATACAAGCGGGATTTAGAAAACCAAAGATCAAATTGCCAACATCTGCTGGATCATAGAAGAAGCAAGGGAATTAAAAAGAAAAATCCACTTCTGCTTTAGTGACTATGCTAAAGCCTTTGACTGTGTGGATCACAACCAACTGTGGAAAATTCTTTAAGATATGGGACTATCAGACCACCTTTCCAGTCTCCTGAGAAATCTGTGTGCAGGAGAAGAAGCAACAATTAGAACTGGACGCAGAACAACAGACTGGTTCCAAACTGGGAAAGGGGTAAAACAAGGCTGTATACTGTCACCCTGTTTATTTAACTTCTGTGCAGAGTACATCATGCAAAATGCCAGGCTGGATGAATCACAAGCTGGAATCAAGATTGCTGGGAGAAATATTAACAACCTCAGATGCGTAGATGATACCACTTTAATGGCAAAAAGTGAAGAGGAACTAAAGACCCTCTTGATGAAAGTGAAAGAGGAGAGTGAAAAGGCTGGCTTGNAGAGTACATCATGCAAAATGCCAGGCTGGATGAATCACAAGCTGGAATCAAGATTGCTGGGAGAAATATTAACAACCTCAGATGCGTAGATGATACCACTTTAATGGCAAAAAGTGAAGAGGAACTAAAGACCCTCTTGATGAAAGTGAAAGAGGAGAGTGAAAAGGCTGGCTTGAAAGTCAACATTCAAAAAACTCAGATCAGGGGCATTTGGTCCCATCACTTCATGACAAATAGAAGGAGAAAAAGTGGAAACAGTGACAGATTTCATTTTCTTAGGCTCCAAAACTACTTTGGGTGGTGACTGAAGCCAAGAAATTAAAAGATGTTTGCTCCTTAGGAAAAAAAGCTATGACAAGCACAGACAGCATATTAAAAAGCAGAAACGTCATTCAGCCGACAAAGATCTGTCTAGTCAAAGCTATGGTTTTTCCAATGGTCATGTATGGATGTGAGAGTTGGGCCATAAAGAAGGCTTCAGTTCAGTTGTTCAGTCATGTCTGACTTTTTGTGACCCCAAGGATCACAACACGCCAGGCCTCCCTGTCCATCACCAACTCCCGGAGTTCATTCAAACTCATGTCCATCGAGTCAGTGATNCATTTCAGTTCAGTCACTCAGTCGTGTCTGACTTTTTGCTACCCCATGAATCGAAGCACGCCAGGTCTCCCTGTTCATGACCATCTCTCGGAGTTCACTCAGACTCATGTCCATCAAATCCATGATGCCATCCAGCCATTTCATCCTTGGTCGTCCCCTTCTCCTCCTGCCCCCAATCCCTCCTATTATCAGAGTCTTTTCCAATGAGTCAACTCTTCGCATGAGGTGGCCAAAGTACTGGAGTTTCAGCTTTACAATCATTCCTTCCAAAGAAATTCCAGGGTTGATCTCCTTCAGAATGGACTGGTTGGATCTCCTTGCAGTCCAAGGGACTCTCAAGTCTTCTCCAACACCACACTTCAAAAGCATCAATTCTTCAGTGCTCAGCCTTCTTCACAGTCCAACTCTCACATCCATACCTGACTACTGGAAAAACCATAGCCTTGACTAGACAGGCCTTAGTCGGCAAAGTAATGTCTCTGCTTTTCAATATGCTACCTAGGTTGGTCATAACTTTTCTTCCAAGGAGTAAGCGTCTTCTAATTTCATGGCTGCAGTCACCATCTGCAGTGATTTTTGGAGTCCCCATAAATGAAGTCTGACACTGTTTCCACTGTTTCTCCATCTATTTTCCATGAAGAGATGGGACCGGATGCCATGATCTTCGTTTTCTGAATGTTGAGCTTTAAGCCAACTTTTTCACTCTCCTCTTTCAGTTTCATCAANGACCGGATGCCATGATCTTCGTTTTCTGAATTTGAGCTTTAAGCCAACTTTTTCACTCTCCTCTTTCACTTTCATCAAGAGGCTTTTTAATTCCTCTTCACTTTCTGCCATAAGGGTGGTGTCATCTGCATATCTGAGGTTATTGATATTTCTCCCGGCAATCTTGATTCCAGCTTGTGCTTCTTCCAGCCCAGCGTTTCTCATGATGTACTCTGCATATAAGTTAAATAAGCAGGGTGACAATATATAGCCTTGACGTACTCCTTTTCCTATTTGGAACCATTCTGTTGTTCCATGTCCAGTTCTAACTGTTGTTTTCTGACCTGCATATAGGTTTCTCAAGAGGTAGGTGAGGTGGTCTGGTATTCCCATCTCTTTCAGAATTTTTCAGTTTATTGTGATTCATAAAGTCAAAGGCTTTGGCATAGTCAATAAAGCAGAAATAGATGTTTTTCTGGAACTCTCTTGCTTTTTTGATGATCCAGCGGATATTGGCAATTTGATCTCTGGTTCCTCTGCCTTTCCTAAAACCAGCTTGAACATCTGGAAGTTCACATTTCACGTACTGCTGAAGCCTGGCTTGAAGAATTTTGAGCATTACTTTACTAGCATGTGGCTTAGTGCCTAAGAATGGATGCTTTTGAACTGTGGTGTTGGAGAAGACCCTTGAGAATCCCTTGGACAGCAAGGAGATCAAACCAGTCAATCCTGAAAGAAATCACCCTGAATATTCATTGGAAGGATGATGCTGAAGCTGAAACTCCAATACTTTGACCATTTAGTGCAAACAGTCAACTCACTGGAAAAGACCCTGATGCTGAGAGAGACTGAGAGCAAGAGGAGAATGGGGCAAAAGAGGATGAGATGGATGGCATCAATAACTCAATGGACATGAGTTTGAGCAAACTCTGGGAGATAATGAAGGACAGGGAAGCCTAGTATGCTGCATTCATGGAATCACAGAGTCAGACATGACTTAGCGACAGAACAACAATATATGAGTAATGATCTCAATGATTCTAGAATATATATATGTATATATGATCTTGAGAATCTGTAAAATGATAGTCCTAATAGTAATCCCTCACCATATCATGATTTATAAAACATCTTTTTCATAGCATTGTTGATGACAGCTAAACTTTAATGAGCGCTTATTATGTGCTTGGTGTTGAACGATTTACATGAATTTTCACTTTTAATTTTCACAAAACCTTATGGAAGTAGGTGCTACTATCCCTACTTTCAAAAGGGAGACAGAACAGGAGGAAGAGTGAGAGGAAAAACAGAAGGAAAGAAAGCAGGAGAGAGATGGAGGAAAGAAAGAAAGAAAGGACAGGAAAGAAAGGAAGTTAATCGAAGAGAGGTTAATAACCTGGCAAACTTTTCTCACTGATAAATGGTAAAGCTAGGACTTGGCCACCTGATGGAAAGTACTGACTCATTGGAAACGACCCTAATGCTGGGAAAGATTGAAGGCAGGAGGTGAAGGGGATAACAGAGAATGAGGTGGCTAGATGCCATCACCAACTCAATGGACATGAGTCTGAGCAAGCTCCGGGAGTTGGTGATGGACAGGGAAGCCTNCATTGGAAACGACCCTAATGCTGGGAAAGATTGAAGGCAGGAGGTGAAGGGGATAACAGAGAATGAGGTGGCTAGATGCCATCACCAACTCAATGGACATGAGTCTGAGCAAGCTCCGGGAGTTGGTGATGGACAGGGAAGCCTGGTGTGCTGCAGTCCATGGGGTCGCAAAGAGTAGGACATGACTGAGTGACTGAACTGCACTGAGGACTCGAACCTGGGTGAGTCTGGCTCCACAGCTGGTAATGTTAACCATCCAAATGTCTTATAAAGGGCCTGGCAAGTGATATAAAAAAGGGAAAGCCAAGTTTAACATAAAACTCTGTTTTCCTGGATCCTCTGTCCTTCCAGATCTCTAAATGTAGAAGAGTTCTTGTCCTGGGATCTCCCTACCCACCCTTCCTTCATAAATTATATCACCCAGTCCCATCTGTCTGCCAAGGGCTCCCCAATTTTCATGTCAGTCCTCACCCTCTCTCACACACAGTCTCATATATATAATGCCTATTGTTCCTTTGCCCTTGGATGTCTAACAGGTAACTTACATGTAACATGCACAAAACCAAACTCTTGAATTCTCTCCCTGCAGGCCTACCTTCTCTACCTCAGTGTCTCTTGTCTCAATCAATAGGCCAACATTCACACATGGGCTTAAGCCAAGACCCTTGGAGTCAGTCCCTCTTACTCTCAGGCTCCATAATCAATCCTCCAACAAATCTCAACAGCCCCTACCCTCCAAGAATATCCCAAGTGTGACTCTCTATCCCAGTTTCACTGCTAGCATCATAGTTCAACCGTTTTTCCTCCTAACAGTTCTCCCTGTATCCTCTTCTGTAGGCTCTCCATTTTCCCTAGACAATTCGTGCTGAGGGAAAGCATCATTTGAATAACAGACCATCAGCTGAATTGACTGTTCAAGCACTGCCAGTTTTACCTCCATCTGGTATGGCTTAGAAACTGTCATCCTCAGCGACAGCAGTCCCACCCTGACCGCACCCTCTGGGCTTCTGCACTAGGTTTCCGATCACTCCTCCGGCAGCCACGATGTGGAGTCAGTGCTCCGCACAGGGCCAGTGTGCTGTCCTTCTGTACCAGTCCCTCATCTAAGACCAGGGGTCCTGAGACCTGCTGTATCCCTGTCCCAGCCTATATGCTGTAGGCCCCAGTTTGCATGACTGGGTTACGCTTGTTCTGTGTTTTTTTTAAGAGATTGTCAGTCAGAAGTAGCCACAAGAGGAAACACAGGAGAGGCTTAGATAAGCAAAGTGTGTGTGATCCCCACGGGTCCTAGAGAAGAGGTTGCCACATGCCTTGCAGGGGGATTGGGGAAGAGCCCATGTTTGGGTCATTGCCAGTAGACAGGGCCAGGGAGGAACTTAGACCAGACTCTTGACTCTTCAAAAATTGGAGTTCTTGCAGGAAAGGCAAGGGAGGGCAAACAGTTTAGGATGGGCTAGTTTGAACAATTTTGGCAGGCTTGAGGCTATCAGGGTGGTCTTCAGTTGCCTGGTACCTCGCCCTAGGATGACTGAGGTAGAGGGATATTGCCCCCTGGCTTGGACAGATCAGATAGAGCAAGTGTGGCTCTGGAGTAGTTAGTTTACAATCCAAGGCCTGCTCCCGGCTGAACCCTTTGCTGTTTCTAAGAATTGATTAGCCTTGGGAGAAAGGTTCATAAGACATCTAAGCACCATAACATATGGAAAATATAAAATAGATATATAGCACAGTGCTTCAGCCCCAACCCAGATTCCTGTTCCAGGAACCTGCCTATGCCCTCAGACCCTCCTATGAGCAACAGGCCCTGCCTCCCCTTGCCAGCCCCTCGTGGAGAATCAAGACCTGCACTCAAGTCCACAGGGAAGCTCATATCCTGTTACTAAGAAACAGCCATTAGGCTTCCCCCTACTCATTAGGGTACCTGCTCTAGGCTCCTGCCCTGTCTACCATCTGCCCCAAGAGCAACATTTCTAACATTTTCTAGAGCACTTACTAAATGTGCTTACTATATGGGATACTAAGCACATCATATTTATTACATCATTTAATCCCTCAAAGCAATTATATAAGTTGGGCACTATAGAGGTAGGATTCAGATCTTTGCAATGGGTATGTCTTCCTTACTCATCTGAATGCAGATCCTCGGGTTTGCTCCTGATATAGGCCCTCTCTCTGCTTCAGAGGGTGAACGGCCAGGAGGCTCTACAAGCCCTACTGGAGGAGGGTAGTGACATACCATCTCAACAGGGCGATGCTGGAAGTGGTGGCTCTGCAAATGGTTCTCCCCAGTTTGACCCTCAAGGCCAGGCCCAGAGGTGGTGGGCAGGCTTTTGCAGGACTTTGGGAACCAACATAACACCTGTGCTGCTGGGCTTCGCTGGTGGCTCAGTGGTAAAGAATCCACCTGCCACTGCAGAAGGCACAGGTTCAGTCCCTGGCCTGGGAAGACCCCACATGCATGCCAGGGAGCAGCTAAGCTCGTGCATCACAACTATCGAGCCTGAGCTCCAGAGCCCGGGAGCTGCAACTACTGAAGACCATGAGCTCTCGAACCTGTGCTACCACGATGAGAAACTCATGCACTGCAAATAGAGAGAAGCCCCTGCTCACAACTAGAGAAAAGCCCACCCAGCAACAAAGGCCCAGCACAGTCAAAAACAAATGGATAAAATTTAAAGAAAATACCTGTGCTGATTTATACAGGGCCTGTCTGCTCCCTGAGTATAGGATGCTATGTGCAACAGTGAAAACTCAATCAGCCCAAGGGATGGAGGTAGCCAGGTTCCTTATCAGCCCAGACCAAAGTATTCAGATGGGCACAAATGAGCATCTAGGCAAAAAATGATAAATAGTGAATAAATTCAACCTACATCCAAGGGCCAGAAATTGACTATATAAGAAACACTCTCAATAAAAAAGAATGAAATGTTGCCATTTGCAGCAACATGGATGCAGTTGCAGGGTATTAGACTAATTTTATTAAGTCAGACAGAGAAAGACAAATACTGTATGAAATCACGGGTATGTGGAATCTGAAAAATACAACAACAAGAAATAAATACAACAAACTAATGAATGTAACAAAAAAGAAGCAGACTCACAGGTGCAGAGAACAAAGAGGTGGTTCCCAGTGGGGAGAGGGGATATAGGGGCAGAGGTCCAAGAGCTGTGGGTTTCCCTGGTGGCTCGGAGAGTAAAGAATCCACCTGCAATGCAGGAGACCTGGTTCAGTCCCTGGATTGGGAAGATCCCCTGGAGGAAGGTATGGCAGCCCACTCCAATATTCTTGCCAGAAGAATCCCCATGGACAGACGAGCCTGGTGGGCTACAGTCTATGAGGTTGCAAAGAGTCGGACACGACTGAGCAACTAAGCACAGACTACGAGGTGTAAGCTTACGTATAAAATAAGCTACAAGGATATACTGAATGACATGGGGAATATAGCCAGTAGGTTATAATAATTATAAATGGAACAGAACCTTTAAAAATTGTGAATCACTATACTTTATACCTGTAATTCATATAATATCATACATCAACTGTATTTCAATAAAAATAATTTTTTTTAAAGAAACAACCTCAAGAAGTAACCTGATAGATTAGAGCCTGCAGACCTCTGTCTTCATGGTACTTGTGGCCTGGGGCTTTTGAAGTACTTTGAAAGGAGCAGTTACCTCTCCAGGCTGCACAGTGGCACCTGCAGAGGAAGGTCCACCCGGAACTGAAAACAGGTTCACGCCCTCAGATGCAGGGAGTGAACCGCCTGTCTGACAGTGCTGGACTAGGAGCTCGGCCCCTGCTGCCTCAGCTCTGCAGCCCCGTGCTTTCACAGAGCTTCACAAAGCACCTCCTTTGACACTGTGCCATTTGACCTTCTCAGAATCCCAGTGGTCAGGCTGTACATTCATTTCCTAGGGCTTGCCATAATGAATGACCACAAACTGGGTGTCTTCATAGAAATTTATTCTCTCACGGTTCTGGAGGCCAGAAGTCTGAAATCAAGATGTTGGCAGAGTTGAATCCAGCTGAACTCAGGGAGAATCTACTCCATGCTTTTCTCCAAACTCCTGGTAGCTGCTGGCAACTCCTCGCATTCCTCGGCTGATACACATATCATTGCAATCTCTACCTCTGCCTTCACATGGCCTTTCTCTCTGGGTTTCTCTCTATTTCTATGTCTCCTTTACTATCTCTTATAGGGCAGCCACCACTGGATTTAGGGCCCACCTACTCATCTTGAGATCCTTACCTTAATTACTAGATTTGCAAAGACCCTTGTCCAAATAAAGTCACATTCTGAGGTTCCAAGTAGACACGTATTTTAGAGGCCATTACTGAACTCATTACAAGCTAATATTATTCTCACTACATAGACATCCCATGAGGTTAAATTATCCAGATCACGAGGCTAGTGGTAAAAGCGCCAGAAGTGAGCAAGGATTTGGCAAGCCACATCTCTGGGGATGCTCTGAGGCATCAGGACTCTCAGCTACCTGCTCAGGCTAGAAGGGGTATCCCAACTTAGGTGCTGACTGTTAACTATAGATGAAGGAAACATCTTTGACCACAGGTAACGTCAACACCAAGGGGCTTCCCAGGTGGCTCAGTGGTAGAGAATCTGCCAGCTAATGCAAGAAATGTCAGAGACACAGGTTCAATCCCTGGGTCAGGAAGATCCCCTGGAGGAGGACATGGCAACCCAGTCCAGTGTTCGTGCCTGGAGAATCCCCATGGAAGGAGGAGCCTGGCGGGCTACAGTCCATGGCGTCGCAAAGAGTTAGACACAATGAGCACATGCGTCAATACCAAATGACCTCTACATACGTCTCTTTGCCTCACTGCTTTCAACAGAAATTCCTTCTCAATTTGTATGTGGTTTCTTTGAACCTGCTGCCTCTGAGAATGCACCTACTTTCAGCTTATTTACTTATATTCACATGACCAATGTTTACCAAGTGCCTATTACGTGTCAGATACTGTTCAGATGCAAAGACAAATAAGACATAGCCCCTGTCTGCAGGATGTTTTCTGTTTGCAGGATGTTTTCTGGTGTTGTCTGGTGTTAGGTGTCTACCCACTGCAGTCCAGAACAGAGGTGAGGGTAATGGGATACTCCAATTACCAAAAAAAGGCCAAGGATAGGAACAGTAATTGTGCCCAAGGATCAGAGGGTAGGGCCCAGGAAGTAAGCTTTCACAGAGTCTGGAGAGAAATGTGATGTTCCTCAGGGAGACACATAGGGAAAGGATTCTAGAGCAAGAGAATAACATGGCAAAGCTAATCATAAGTTAGTAAATAGGACTGTTTAGGGGAAGGGGAGGATCTGTTGAAGGGCTGAAACGTTAAGCAGGTACCATGTTGTTACAAGCCTTGTATGCTAGACCTGGAGTTTAGGTTTTATTCCAACCCGAGGGAAACCGCTGATGAGCTTTAAGTGGGGTCAAGTGTGTATGTAACTGATTTGCATTTTCAAAAGAGCCAGCAGCAGGAGAATGGAAAATACATGGGTAAAGGCCTAGTTTGGAGACAAGGAGACCATTAGGGCTTTATGAGAGTCCAGTTGTTAACACTTAGAGCTTGATGGAACATGTGCCACTGGCAATGGACAAGAGGCAGGAACTAGAAAGCCTGGTTAGTACCCACCCTGACGACCCTCCTCCCCCAGGCTGAGTTCCTGTCCTCTTTTTCGCTCCCACAGCACTGCTGGCATAACATATTTTTCACGTACCACAGTACACCATATATTTGGTTTACAAGGCTGTTTCCATCATTAATCATGGGTTTCTTGAGACTGCCTTATTCATCTTTGTTTCCCAGAACCTAACAGAGATGTGCAATAAATACATATTGATTGAATTTTTAATGAGGCAGAACCAACAAGAATTGGTGATCAATTCTATATGGGGAGTGTGGAGGAAAGGAGGAATTTAGGACTCAAAAGACCTCGCTTCCGTGGCTGGGAAGATGGTGCCATTACTAGTAAAGTCTGAGGAGTCTGGCTGGCTTATTGTTACTATTTTTTCAAGAAAAGACACCTCATTAGATGCAGCTTGGTAGGGCAAGTTATAAACACCTCATAACCTATGTTAGCTTGAATTGTCTGATAGGGAAAAACCCACCATCCAATGGCTAAACATCACCAGGGTGAGATTCAGAGCAGATTTGGACCTGTGGTTCTACTCTGACACTCACTGACTCTCTGAACTCAGAAGTGGTCCAGCCTCTCCACCTGGACAGCCTTGCCTGCAAACCTAAACGCTTCAAATGCCACCTCCTCCTGGAAGTTTTCCCTGACCTCCCCTTTTGATTAATCCCCACTTCTTCAGATATTCATAGTATCTCTCCACTCATCACCCTCTTGTGGTACTTTCTCTGGGAAGAGAGATGTCTTCGTGAGTGATGTCTTGGAAGACTGATGGTCTTTTCACCACTCTCCACTTTTTAATATATTTCAGGAGGTACACATGTCCTCATAGATTAAAACTACCTGGAGTGGGATTCATGGTAAATGCTTTTACCAACAGTATGAAGCAAGATACCATTTTAAATAATTTTTCTGAATGAATGAAATGTTGCTGCTACTGTTAAGTCACTTCAGTCATGTCCAACTCTGTGCAACCCCCATAGACGGCCGCCTACCAGGCTCCCCCGTCCCTGGGATTCTCCAAGCAAGAACCCTGGAGTGGGTTGCCATTTCCTTCTCCAATGCATGAAAGTGAAGTCGCTCAGTCGTTTCCGACTCTTAGCGCGACCCCATGGACTACAGCCCACCAGGCTCCTCCATCCATGGGATTTTCCAGGCAAGAGTACTGGAGTGGGGTGCCATTGCCTTCTCCAATGAAACGTTAAGAAGTAGGAAAATGGATCTTGAAGACTTCTAGTTTTTACATTTATTGGACAGTCACTGGCTGACCTAGGGGATGAAGCTGGTGGCAGGGGAAGGAGCAGAGGGCAAATTTCTGGGGGAAAAGGACTCAGTCAAGGTTTTCTTATAAACCAGAGCATCCCGCAAGAAATTGCAACCACTTCCCTTAAGTTGCCCCAGTTTGGAGACTAACAGAGCGAGCAACTGGCCCACTGGATCTGGAAAAAAGGACACTAGAACGGACAGGTTGCTGGTTCCCGCAAGGCCCCTGAGAATTTTTTTCTTCCACTCTGCCCCTGTAAATGAGGATGCTTCCAATTTACAGCCTACACCAGCCTTTAATTTGGCTTGGGTTGTTTATTCAGTGTCCAGTTAACTGAACAGACTCTGATCAGGATTCCCTTGGAGGGTTAGGGTCACATACCCCTCTACCCACACAGACAGGCTTGCAGAGGTCTGGCTGGAGTCTGCCTGGTCAAGACTTCGCCTTAGCACAGCTCCTATATCAGCACCCATGGGGGCAGTGGATGGTGTCCCAGGCTCCTCCATGCTGGGAGGGCTCGCGCTTGTAATGGACTAAAATACTCAGAGCTGCTGTGACTCATGCCCACCTGACATTTGTCTAATTAATTCTGGCTCTTAAATGCCTGCTCTCTCATCCATGAAGGTGGGGGTGTGGGAGCCTGGAGCTCCAGGTGAACATTCCAGGGCCGGCAAAGGGCTAGGCAGCCAGCAAGGGGCTCTCCAGGAGGGCTGGGCAGCTGGAGCACTCCCAGCCCTAAAGGGAATGTGCTGGGGGGTGGCTGACTTTTCTGCTGCCTTTCTGGGGAGGCCTAGGGAAGGATGCCAGAGGCTGAGGCTTGTCTTCTTGCTGTTGATCATCGTCAATACAGTCGCGCTCCAGGCTATTCTGCATTGCTAGGTGGGGTGGAGTATCTGACACAACATATCTACACTGGTGGCAGGAGATAGGCAAGGAGGCTTTCCCTCGGCAGCATGATCTGGGTCCAGCCTCTTGCTCCATTTGGATGT
This sequence comes from Oreotragus oreotragus, assembly GCA_006410675.1. Lineage (NCBI taxonomy): Eukaryota > Metazoa > Chordata > Mammalia > Artiodactyla > Bovidae > Oreotragus > Oreotragus oreotragus. Next base: position 345,275 of record SJYX01001978.1, read on the forward strand.
ATTCTGATGGGGCTAGAGATGTATCAGGATGCTAATGGGGATTTTAAGCCTCAGAAAGGAGAGAGTTTTAAACTTCTATATAATTAAAATCATCCAGGAAGGTTGTGAAAATACAAATCCCTAGACGCCGCTCATCAAAGGTTCACTGTAGATGTTATAAGCTCTACAGGGATGCTGACGCAAGCAGACCCCACCCCAACAATTAGAGGGAGAGCAGGACAAAATGGCCATCCCATGTCAAGAGGGTTCCCCGCCAGCAGCACCGAGAGCCTCCTTGGATAATGCTGCTAAGCTCATTAAACTCCTCTCTCTAAACTCACAAGGCAGAACCCCAGATTTATCCAGTTCACTCTTCCTTGGACTCTGCAGTGCTTCTGGATAAACACACACACCGGGGCAGGCCAGTGGTCCTCAAAGGCAGGGCTTCTAACTCACCTGAGGACAGATTTTACCACCCCCCTTTGCCACTTGCCCCACCTCTACCGTGACCACGTGGCCACCCCACTCTTTGCAAAGGCTGTTAGCTTCCACTTTACAGCAAAATAAAGCTCCTGACTGACCGTCCTCTCTTTCCCAAACCCACCTAGAAACACGTCTGCACAAGCATCCACCCTTCCTTCTGGTCTCAGGGGAAGAGACGTCAGTCACCGAGAGCAGTTACCACCATGACTCTCCCCTCGCATCTTTCCCTCATTGGCTGTTTCCCATTAACACTGATTCAAGCCCAAGTCTCTCCATCTTAAAAATGCTCCCTCAGTCCTATGCTCTTTCACCATCTAGGACTTCTCTTCACCAACTTTTTGAATGAATGGGGTTACCTCACCCATCTCCACTTTTCACCTCCTGTTTGTTAGATTCCAGCTCCCCCATTCCCACCACTATCTTTCTGAACTTGCTCTCATCAGGATAGAAAAGTATTTTCTGTGGCCCAGTACCACTGACACATTTCTCTCCCTACCTCCCTTGGTCTCTGGGCAGTTCTTAAACCTATTCAGATCACCTTCCTTGATACTATCTTCTTCTCCAGTCACACCACCTACTGGTTTTCTTCCCATCTCTTTGACTCCTGCCTCTCATTTTCCTTCCCAAAGTTCTCTCTTTATCTGCCTCTAAAGAGCACACACAACATATCTACACTGGTGGCAGGAGACAGGCAAGGAGGCTTCCCTCGGCAGCATGATCTGGGTCCAGCCTCTTGCTCCATTTGGATGTATTCTGATGGGGCTAGAGATGTATCAGGATGCTAATGGGGATTTTAAGCCTCAGAAAGGAGAGAGTTTTAAACTTCTATATAATTAAAATCATCCAGGAAGGTTGTGAAAATACAAATCCCTAGACACCGCCCATCAAAGGTTCACTGTAGATGTTATAAGCTCTACAGGGATGCTGACGCAAGCAGACCCCACTCCAACAATTAGAGGGAGAGCAGGACAAAATGGCCATCCCATGTCAAGAAGGTTCCCCGCCCTCTTGGAAAGCCCTAGGTTCCACCCTTACTCCACACATTCTCATGGCTTCAACCACCATCCCTGTCCTGATGGCTCCCTAATCAGGATTCTGAGCTCAGATCTACTCCACAAACTCTAGTATATTGGCTATCTCCACTCAGATGCCTCGGGGAAGGCAATGGCACCCCACCCCAGTACTCTTGCCTGGAGAATCCCATGGAGGGAGGAGCCTCGTAGACTACAGTCCATGGGGTCGCAGAGTCGGACACAACTGAGCGACTACACTCAGTACAAGCAGGGTGTCCTACACAATCACTATTAGCTAGATTACCAGCCAAGACATCTGAATCAAAACTCAATGTTCCTGAAGACTCTACAAGCCCTGCTGGAGGACCCACGGTCCACCCAGCTTTGGGTGGCTCTTCTTCTATTAGAACAAGCTAGGTAAATGTGTGCTGCAGCTGCTGCTGCTAAGTCGCTTCAGTCATGTCCAACTCTGTGTGACCCCAGAGACGGCAGCCCACCAGGCTCCTCCATCCCTGGGATTCTCCAGGCAAGAACACTGGAGTGGGGTGCCATTTCCTTCTCCAACGCATGAAAGTGAAAAGTGAAAGTGAATTCGCTCAGTCGTGTCTGACTCTTAGCGACATCATGGACTGCGGCCTAACAGGCTCCTCCATCCATGGGACTTTCCAGGCAAGAGTACTGGAGTGGGTTGCCATTGCCTTCTCCAAAATGTGTTCTAGAGCAAAGGAAAGAGGTTTGAGAGGATACAACACTCATTCTTGATCACATCTCTTCCCCCAAAAGAGAGATGGTAGTCATAAACACCCATCCTTCCAGAACCATGACACCATGCTTACCTTGACTCACTGACAAAAACAATCCAACTTATTCCCCATCCCAAGGCCACCCTTAGTTCCAGACCCTGATGCTCTGTTCTTGAGGGAGGGAACCAAACCCACTGCATGTCCCAGGTTTGAAGGGAATTCCTTAAGAAAGATTAATCTGCATTTCCATTGCTCACCATCCCCAGGAATGATGAAATAGGATTTAGAAAAATATCCTCGTTTAGGGGCTTTCAGTTGCCAGGACAATTGGGCCATTCATTTCTCTGCAGTTGAGTTCATTTATAAAAAAAATGCAATCCAATTTCTACTCAATTCAGGAAAATTCATTGAGCATCTAGGTACCTGGTTCTGTGCTAGATCTTGGGGATGTAAAAATAGGTAACAGGACTCTTTCACTAAAGCAGTTTATAGTAGGAAGATCCAATCTTTTTACATAATCATATTATCTATGCAAGAAATGTGTATAAGGTTGCAACACAGAAGTGTTATAAAGAAGGAAGCATTGGTTCTGTAAGTGTGGGGGCTGTCAGGGAAGATCTTAACAGGAGGTCCTACACCACAAGGATTGGGAACATTTGTGTGCTGCCTGTTACAACCGGTGGAGTGAACACAAATTATCTCTACTACCTCCTGAAGCCCTACTAAAAATGGTAATACAGGGATTTTTTTAAAAGGAATAAATCTTTAGGGACAAAGAGAATAGGAACACCAAACATATAATTTTAAAGTGGAAAGCAGATGGGGCATTTGATAACAGACTCAACAGAGATGAGAAGGCTGAAATCCTAGCTGGCAGTGTAAGTAACTGTACTGTAGAACCCATAAAAGTTATGTCTCTAACAAAGAAGATGATGGAAGAGGTCACAGCAGAAAGGTTGAAGGCTGCTTTAAGAAGCAATAAGACCCCCAGATCCCTTCCACCACCTCCCTTTCCCATTGGCAGGAGACTGGAGAGGGTGGGCTGGAGGGATGCTGGATCAGAGACACAAGCTGTAGCTAAAGGCAGAGGGGCTGTCCAGAAGGCAGCAGCATTCAAGGGAAGTATGCCCACAGAAATGGGAGAGCCTTCTACTTAATACAGCCAGGACATCAGCATCAGGCACCTCCCCTCCAAGAAAAGAATGAAAGGGTGTTCTGTTTATTCTGAAAACAGAAACAAAAAAACTGACTAGTCTGAGAGACAAGACTGAAAATGTTCCACAGTGGAACAACTCAGCCAGGTCACCCAACAGTGAAGCTGTTTCTGGTCAATAAACCCCACTTAAAAGCTGGCTTAAAATTCAACATTCAGAAAACTAAGATCATGGCATCTGGTCGCATCACTTCATGGTAAATAGATGGGGAAACAAAGAAAACAGTGACAGACTTTATTTTCTTGGGCTCCAAAATCACTGTGGATGGTGACTTCAGCCATATTGGTCAATAAACCCCACTTAAAAGCTGGCTTAAAATTCAACATTCAGAAAACTAAGATCATGGCATCTGGTCGCATCACTTCATGGTAAATAGATGGGGAAACAAAGAAAACAGTGACAGACTTTATTTTCTTGGGCTCCAAAATCACTGTGGATGGTGACTTCAGCCATAAAATTAAAAGATGCTTGCTCCTTGGGAGAAAAGCTATGACAAACATAGACAGCATATTAAAAAGCAGAGACATTACTTTGCCAGCAAAGGCCCATCTAGTCAAAGCTATGGTTTTTCCAGTAGTCAGGTATGGATGTGAGTGTTGGACCATAAAGAAGGCTGAGCGCCAAAGAAATGATGCTTTCCAACTGTGGTGTTGGAGAAGACTCTTGAGAATTCCTTGGACTGCAAGGAAATCAAACCAGTCAATCCTAAAGGATATCAATCCTGGATATTCACTGGAAGGACTGAAGCTGAAGCCCCAATACTTTGGCCACCTGATTTGAAGAACTGACTCTTTAGAAAAGACCCTGGTGCTGGAAAATTTTGAAGGCAGGAGGAGAAGGGGAGGACAGAGGATAAGATGGTTGGATGGCATCACCGATTCAATGGACATGAGTTTGAGCAAGCTCTGGTGAAGAACAGGGAAGCGGGGCATGCTGCAGTCTGTGGGATCACAAAGAGTTAGACATGACCGAGCAACTGAACAAGAAAAAAAAAGCACGAAGACTCAAAAACATTGGGAAGATAAGCTGAAGAAATCTCCATGAGAACAGAAGAAAAATATAAAAAGATACAAGATAAAGAGAATGAAATTAGAGAAATAGCACAGACATACTAAGGAATTCCAAAGAGAGAAAATGGCAAAAACAGCAGTTATCAAATAACTTCAAGAAAATTTCTCAGACCTGAAGGACATTAACGTCTGTATTATGAAAGTACCCCATTATCCAGCACAAAGGAAGAACGCAGACTCACCTGAAAGCACATCATTGTGAAACGTCAGAACACCAGGGATAGAAGACCACAAATGTTTTTAGGAAGCCATATTCAAAGGATCAAGAACTGGAATGGCATAAGACTTGCCTCATTTTCTTCTTTGTGTTTACCCATAATCCACTCGCAACAGTGGTGGAAGCTAGAAAACATGAAGCAAGGACTTCAAAACACGAAAGGAAAGTCATTTCCAGCCCAGAATTCTATACACAGCCAAACTGTAGAGCAAATGTGAGAGAAGAACAAACACATTTCCAGACGGGTATGTTTTNTGGACATGAGTCTGAGTGAACTCCGGGAGATGGTGATGGACAGGGAGGCCTGGCGTGCTGCAATTCATGGGGTCGCAAAGAGTCGGACACGACTGCGCGACTGAACTGAACTGAACTGAATTAGTGGGTAAAACTGGCTATATCTCTCATTCTCTCCTTATCTTCAAAATGATGATAATATTTGCCCTCGCCTGCCTTACTGTAATTCACTGAATAGCAAAACTCAAAAAAGTAATCGTTAAAAAACCTATCATCAATGTAAGGACAGAAGGAGCTATTCTTTTTCACTTATCATGGTCTAGTACTAACTTTAACAGTGGTAAAATCATTTCTAGCTTGGGCAGGAGAATCTAATTACTGTAATTATGCCCTTGGTACCGAGGATATCAACAAAATCGAGAAACTTACAAATAGCCCCCAATTTAGCTTACTCTATTTCACTGCCTCTTTAACTTTTTACTTTTCCTGAAAATGCATGAATAAATAGACAAACAGATGAAACGGGAGTCTGAGTCTGACTGTGGTCTACTATCAATATTCTACGTGGGCTCAGTCACTTCAATCATACAGCTCTTTGCGATCCCATGGCCTATACCCACCAGACTCCTCTGTGCACGGGGATTCTCCGGGCAAGAATACTGAAGAGGGCTGCCATTTTCAGGGGATCTTCCTGACCCAGGAATCAAACCTGTGTCTTCTACGGCTCCTGCACTGCAGGCAGATTCTTTACTCTGAGCCACTGGGGAAGCCCATCAACATTCTATACATCTGGATAAAGTATATAAAAGTGTAATAATTGGAAGATATCAGGCAGGAAAACACCTTCCCTAAACTATGAAGGGAAACAGTATTTGATGGGTTTGGGTGGAATCCGGGAGTTGGTGATGGACAGGGAGGCCTGGTGTGCTGCAGTTCATGGGGTCGAAGAGAGTTGAACGTGACTGAGCAACTGAACTGAACTGAATGTCTTTTGAATCTTTGTAAAACAAAATTATCTGGATTATAACTAGGTCAGATCAAGTGCCCAAATGAATTTTACAAAAGACTTGCCATTCGTTAAGAACTAAAAGGAAATTAATTGCTTGGATACACTATACTTCAATAAAGAACAAGCACCACAGCAAAGAATCTCCTATATAAATTCCATCTTACAGGAGTATAATAGGGCTTACACTCTGATATTGATGACTGGCAAATGAATTTTCAAGAGCCCTAGTGATACTTTGGCTAGAAATGAATCCTACAGTGTTCAGTATAGATTCCCTCTGATCCCACGACGGTATCCTGGGGTCATTTGTACTATATAGGAATTCCCAGTCTCTGGAGAAGAAACAGCTAAAACCCAGTGGTTGCCTTCCTTAGCTCCCATGTGCATTCCATATCTCATATGATCTTATTACAAATTTATCTGCTATTAACATTCGGAGTCTCAGAAACATTGTAGCAACATCCGCTCTTGTTGCTATCCAATTTAAGTGTATAGTTATTTTTTTAAATAAAAATACATCTTTCTTGATCACTTTCCTTCAGCAATTTCTCTTAAATTATTATTATTATTTTAATTACCTTCATTCAACCTCTTAGTTCAAATAGTTAATGACCTGACTCACTCTTCCCTCTGCATCAGCCACACTGGCCTAAACCTGCTCTCACATAACGACTCTTGCATTTGCTCTTCCTTAATCTGAGAATGCTCTTCTCAGACATCTTGTGATCTGATCCTCCTACCTTCAGGTCCTCTCATTAGGGAGCCATACCTGACCACCCTGTAAGCAATCTCCACTGCTCTCTCTTGTCCCTTTACCATGCTTTGTTATTCTCCACAGCACTTAGCACCATTTGATACAAATGAATTTGTTTATTACCGTTGGTCTCCTCACAAGAATTCAAGTTCCCCAAGGACAGAGACTTTGGTACATTCACATCCTTATCCTTAGAGCCTCACATGAGGTAAGCATGCAAGAAAGAATTACTCTCTCTAATGGCTCTATAGCGCCAAAGACACCCACCAACCCACCGCTCCTTTTTTTTTTTTTTTTCGCTTTAAAGAGAACAAATATTTTAGAAGTATGTTGAAGTTAAAGAAAAAAAAAAAACAGCATTTTCTGCTTTTCAGAATTTCAAGGGAAAAAAAAATGACATTGTCATGGGGGTGGAAAAATGAAGAGAATCGCAGATAAGGTCATGCTGAGAAAAACTGATAATTTAAAGTTAGCAATACGGGCCTTATTCTCCCCTCTCAGGACATCTGAAGAAAGTCGCTGGCAAGATTCTCCATGCCAGCCATGATAACAGAGACACACAAACCCATCCTTCATGTCCTTTATTGTCTTCAGTTTACTGGCCAAGGAAGTGATGACTCTCGAGCTCTTGCTTAGGCCATATTTCTTACTGCTACTTCCTGGCATATGCAGATAGGAGGAGGATTCAGATGTTTTTCGAATACATCTTCCATTATTGTTACATAGACTTTGACTGCAGAGTTTGGCTGCAGTTGTCACATTAACAGCATAATGGCCCAATGGCCCTTGAATAAATTTTTGCACAGACAAGCAGGTCTCCTGTGGGAAAACAGAGATCTACTTAGATCACTTTCAAAACATGATTCAATTGTCCAAGTAGTATTTATTAACATTGAGGAGAAAGAGTTTCAGTGGATTTAGCATTTAAATGAAAGACTAAGCCCTTATAAAATCCCGTAAGTGATGATCCATGCCTTTGGTTAGGAATACTCTAATGAACCAATTTCATACCATTTTCTGGGGAGAAGGATTCCACATTTTTCCACAAGAGTATCCTTTAAGAGATATCTGTACTGACACTTTACAAAGACATTCTTTAATGTGGGATGATTTATTTAAATTCATGAAACAGTTTCGGTGCTGATACTTAATATATGTTAACATCAGGTCAGATTTTTCTCAGACTACCAAATTATCCCATTCTTCTCCTTATCTCTTCAGAGGTAACAGTTCTCCTGAAGTGGAGAGGGGTAGTACTTGCATCCATGTTTTTATAACTTTACTACATGTAAATGTAATTATGAATAATGTGTATATTATTCTGTTTTAAAATTCTTATATAAATTTATATCATTTGGAATATTTTATTTTCTACAACTTCCTTTGCAAACATTTTCAAGATCCTTTTCCCACATTCATACATGTAGCTCTTTAAAAAAAAAATGTAACTGTGGTTCAGTGTCATAGTAAAAATACATCCTACTTTATGTAGCCATTGGCTGGTTTGTAACAGGGATTCTATAAAAGGTTATTATTTATTACCAAATACCTGAGTCACTTGTATACCATATGGAAAGTTAGATTGTCTTCCTATAAATCTGCCACTAGGCACCATTGATTGCCCACAACCTTGAGTTTTAAGGCTAATACACAGTTCTACCTACTGATGATCGCACTGTGCAGCTGGGATGTGCTGGCCGAATTGAAATGACACCATCAGCTAGCCCAGAAGAATCTGGCTAGAATCTTCATCAATCCTTGCCTTAATCCATAAAGGAAGTGCCATGGGAAAATCCTAGTAGATTCATTAATAAAAGTGTGTTTTCTATCAGCACTTCAATTATTTTGATCAATACTACTAACTCTAATGGAAGGGCTTCCCTGATGGCTCAGCCGTAAAGAATCTGCCTGCAATGAAAGAGATGCAGGAAACTCAGATTTGATCCCTGAGTTGGGAAGATCCTTGGAGGAGGAAATGGCAACCTACTCCAATATTTTTGCCTGGAAAATTCTATGGACAGAGGAGTCTGGCAGGCTATAGTCCAAAGGGTCAGACATGACCGAGCATGCATGCATACATAACATGAATGCATAATTAAATTCCAATTAATTTAAAACAGTAGGACAGTTTCTTTTTGAGAAGAGGCCCCAAAACTGTGAATCCATGTGGAAAGGATTCAGGGGTTCAAATGGAAAGTCATAAGGCAGAATAAACTGCTAATGGCAGGCAGTTGAACAAGGTGTCACTTTGGGCAATAACAAGTTCTGAAAATCCGTGTGTAATATTTTTGTTCCAGGTATATTCAGTCTAGGTCAGCCTCACATTATGTTTAGGAATAAATACTATTTTTAGTCAAGGCATGGCTCCTTATCTGAGGCATCTGAGGAAGTTTGTAGGACAGATGGGAAAAATAGAACAAGGAAACCACTGAACAAAACAAGAAAGGGAGAAGTAAGAAAGAGGAAGGGAAGAGGAAGAAAGAAGACTGGGGGCAGAGACGAATCAAAGAGAGCACAGAGTACAGGTAAACCCAATCCGGTTCAACTTGGGTTTCCCTGTTCTGTCCCAGCCTTCTTCCTGGAAATTCCTTCTTCACTTATCTTCTGGTATATCACACTCTCCAGGATTTTTCCTTTCTCACTGAATACTCCTTCTTAATCTCATTTACCAGCTCATCTTCCCTAACTCTTAACCCTGGAGTACCCTAGGCTTAATTTTTCACTTTTCCAGCTATACTCTCTCTGGATAAACTTACCCCTTCTCATTGCCTTAAATAGAACTCCCAGATGTGTATTTCTCAAAATTTATCTCTGATCAACTGTACACCCACCTACCTATTGGACATCTCTACCTGGATGTCTCAGGAACACTTCAACAACCTTAACCCATTCCAATGTGATCACCCAATCCTCTTCCCAGCCTATTTCAATATATGTCAGCTCCCTCTCTCCAATGCCTCAGGAGCAAAACCTTGAGGGTACAAGTTGTGTGGGGTTTGGAAGCTGCAAGTTTTGCGGGGGTTGGAAGCATCTCTAACCTCATGCCAAGAAAGAGCCAGACCCTACATGGAAGCCACGTGGGATGGTCTTCAAGAGACCACAGTAATTTTAAAAGCCACCATATAAATAAAAATTAATTTGCCCATTTTGCCTCCTCTCTATCCCAGTCTCCTCTACTCATCCTTGAAGCAAATGAGCAAAGAAATGAGTGGTACTCCTCTTCCCCATAACTGAGACCCAAGCTTGGGGTGTGGGGAGAAGAAGCAAGAAGTTTCAACCTGGATAATAATAACCACCACTTACATGGCACTTGGCATGTGCCAGGTACTGGTTAAGTGCCTTACATGTATTAATAATATAATTCTCATAACAGCCCTATGAAACAGATACTATTATTCTCATCATTTAGCAGATAAAGAAATTGTAGAGATTTGTTCAAGGTCGTTAGCTAGTAGGAGACAAAAAGTGAACATTGGATTCCAAGGCGTTCAACCTTAGGCCTCCTCTCTTACCAATACCAGCATGCTGATTTGTAGAATGCCAGATGAGAAAGAGCTGTTTTTATATTTTATGAGACTGAATGTTTTAATACTTGAAAAGTGAACTATTTGTTAATACTTGTGGATAAGTGTGTGCTTAGTCACTTCAGTCGTGTTCCAAGTCTTTGCGACCCCATGGACTGTAGCCCACCAGGCTCCGCTGTCTATGGGATTCTGCAGGCAAGAATACTGGAGTGGGATTTTCCCCACTCAGGTATCAAACCCACATCTCCTGCATTGCAGGCAGATTCTTTACCCACTGAGCCACCTGGGAAGCCAATTCATTAATACCTAAAAATGAGGAAAACTGTGGTTTCTGCGTTTTCACTTAGGTAGTATAACAGGCCACCAACTGAACATGTTCAAAGTCAGTTGTGGAAAATAATAGAATTATTCCATGTGAGAATTGCTATCAAGAGTAGAATGTTAATAAAAGCTTATATTTACATATATATTTTTTTTTCTCCCATTAGCATTTGTATCATAGACAATCAGAAAATAAATAATCAGTTTTGGAGAATCCATCCTTTATGTGGTTGAAAAATATTTATTTTTAAAATTTGGTATTCTCTTTTTTTCATACATATTATATCATTCTTGCTGTTATTTAGTTGCTAAGTTGTGTTGGACTCTTTTGCAACTCCCAAGGATATAACCCCACCAGGCTCCTCTGTCCATGGGATTTTTCCATGCAAGAATAGTGGAATGGGATGCCATTTCCTTCTTCAAGAGGTCTTCCCGACCCAGTAATCGAATCCACATCTCCTGCATTGGCAGGTGGATTCTTTGCCATTGATCCACCATCTACCAAAATTCTTACAAAGTAGATTTTCTTTCAGTACTTTTTTTTTTTTAGATGAAGACATGGATATTCAGAGAGGTTAATTAACTTACCCAAGATTACACCCCTAGAATGTAAAATTTGCGTTCTTATTTAGGATTGTCTGATTGGAAAACGTGTGCTCTTTTTACAACACTGTGGCTGGTACAGACAAATTGCTCAATGTGAGTCCCTGTGCTCTCTGAGTTTTGTTAAAGTCAACTGAGCAGATAATTAGCAACCGTTTGTCGCTGACATGAAAAATTAAAACAAAAACCAGAAGATGGCAGAGGAATAGGACAGGGAGACCACTTTCTCCCCCATAAATTCATCAAAAGAACATTTGAACGCTGAGTAAATTCCACAAAATAACTCCTGCATGCTGGCAGAGGGCATCAGGCACCCAGAAAAGCAGCCCATTGTCTTCGAAAGGAGGTAGGAAAAAATATAAAAGATTAAAAAGAGAGACAAAAGAGGTAGGGATGGAGATCTGTAATGGGAAGGGAGTCTTAAAAAAGAGAGAAGTTTCCAAACACCAGGAAACACTGGTGAGTCAGTGGCGAGCCTTGGAACCTCAGAGGGCAACATAACCGGGAGGAAAAATAAATAAATAATTAAAACCCACAGATCACGTGCCCAACAGCAACTCCCCCAGCAGAGAAGCAGCGCAGATGCCCGCATCCGCCACTAGCAAGCGGAGGCGCGGGCTGCATTGCTTAGAGTAAGGACGGGGCCTCAATGCCCCGAGGACGATCTGAGGGAACTAACTTGAGAGAGCAAACCAGACTGTGGGATAACTACCCTGTGAAAAGCCCTAACCTAAGACACCGCCAGGCCCGCTCACAGAACAAAGGACTGACTAGAGCTAGCCGGCTGCAGACAGGCCCATCCCCCACCGGAGACAGGCAGGCGAGGGCAGCCACAGCCAGAAGGGGGCAGTCGCGGCCCCAGAGAGGCATCATTTACCAAACTGCAGGCAGGCTTCGTTGCTAACCAAGACTTCTTGGGATTCTGGCCGGTCGACATCCGCCTGAGAAGGTGTGCTGGTTGTACACCCAGAAAACTGAGCAGCAGGGACAGGGGAGGCAGTAAGTTGCAGCGACTGTGTTCGCCAAACACCTGGTCACCTGAGCTGCTCGGACCTGGGAAGGGCACAAAACACAAGGCCAACTGAGTCTGCACCTTTGTGGAGTACCCGAGTACCTGGACCTGAGTGGCTTAGACCTGGAAAATGCATACAACCCAGGGCCGGCCTCACACAGTTCCTGGCAGAGCAGCCTGGAGCCTAAGCAGTGTAGACAGGGAAAGCACACAAGCCATGAGCAGGGTCAAACCCAGTGTGGCCCAGACACTGCGAGCACTCCCCACACACGCCAGTAGAACGACTGTACAAGTGAGCCTGAAAAAGTGTCCACCACCGCCCCCTTGTGTCAGGGCAGAAATTAGACACTGAAGAGACCAGCAAACAGGAAAAGCTAAAACAGAGGGAACTGCCTTAGAAGTGACAGGCGCAATAGATTAAAACCCTGTAGTTAGCACCGACTACGTAGGAAGGAGCCTATAGATCTTGAGAAGTATAAGCTGGATCAAGGAACTATCTGAAAATGAACTGACCCCACATTATCCACAACAACACCAGAGAAAGTCCTAGATATATTTTTCCTATTATCATTCTTTAAATTTTTTTTTACTTTTAAGTCCTCTACTACTCCTTTAATTTTCATTTTTATAACCTACTATTATTTTTCAAAAAAAGACCCTATTTTTAAAGCAAACTTCATATATATATATAATCATTTTTGTGACTTTTTTTTCTTTAATATTGTATTTTTTAGAATCCAACCTCCATTTGTTATCAATTTTGTACTTTTAAGAACCCAATTTTCAGGACCCATTTTTACTTGGGAGCGAGATTACTGGCTTGACTGCTCTCTCCCCCTTTGGACTCTCCTTTTTCTCCACCAGGTCGCCTCTATCTCCTCCCTCCCCCTTCTCTTCTCTACCCAACTCTGTGAATCTCTTTGTGTGTTCCAGACTGTGGAGAACACTTAGGGAACTGATTACTGGCTGGATCTGTCTCTCTCTGTTTGATTCCCCCCTTTATCCTCCTGGCCACCTCTGTCTCCTTCCTCCCTCTCCTCTTCTCTGTATAACTCCATGAATATCTCTGAGTGGTCCAGACTGTGGAGAGCACATAGGGAAGTAATTACTGCCTAGCTTGTTCTCTCCTCTTTTGATTCCCCCTCTTCTTCTGGTCATCTCTATCTCCCTCCTCCCTCTTCTCTTCTCCATGTAACTCTGTGAGCCTCTCTGGGTGTCCCTCACTGTGGACAAACCTTTCATCTTTAACCTAGATGTTTTATCATCAGTGCTGTATAGATGGAGAAGTCTTGAGGCTACTGTAAAAATAAGACTGAAAACCAGAAGCAGGAAGCTTAAGTCCAAATCCTGAGAATACCAGAGAACTCTTGGCTCCAGGGAACACTAATCGATACGAGGTCATCAAACGCCTCCATACCTACACTGAAACCAAGCACCATCCAAGGGCCAACAAGTTCCAGAGCAAGACATACCAGGCAAATTCTCCAGCAGCACAGAAACATAGCCCTAAGCTTCAATATACAGGCTGCCCAAAGTCACTCCAAACACACTGACATCTCACAACTCATTACTGGACACTTCATTGCACTCCAGGGAGAAGAAATCAACCTGCCTGACTTAAGGCTCTACTACAAAGCCACAGTCGTCAAGAGAGTATGGTACTGGCACAAAGACAGAAATATAGATCAATGGAACAAAATAGAAAGCCCAGAAATAAATCCACACACCTATGGACACCTTCTCTTTGACAAAAGAGGCAAGAATATACAACGGAGAAAAGACAATCTCTTTAACAACTGGTGCTGGGAAAACTGGTCAACCACTTGTAAAAGAATGAAACTAGAACACTTTCTAAAACCATACACAAAAATAAACTCAAAATGGGTTAAAAATCTAAATGTAAGACTAGAAACTATAAAACTCCTAGAGGAGAGCATAGGCAAAACACTCCCTGACATAAACCACAGCAGGATCCTCTATGACCCATCTCCCAGAATACTGGAAACAAAAGCAAAAATAAACAAATGGGACCTAATTAAAACTAAAAGCTTCTGCACAACAAAGGAAACTATAAGCAAGGTGAAAAGACAGCCTTCAGAATGGGAGAAAATAGTAGCAAATGAAGCAACTGACAAAGAACTAATCTCAAAAATATACAAGCAACTCCTGCAGCTCAATTCCAGAAAAATAAATGACCCAATCAAAAAATGGGCCAAAGAACTAAACAGACATTTCTCCAAAGAAGACATACAGATGGCTAACAAACACATGAAAAGATGCTCAACATCACTCATTATCAGAGAAATGCAAATCAAAACCACAATGAGGTACCATTTCATGCCAGTCCCAATGACTGTGATCCAAAAGTCCACAAGCAATAAATGCTGGAGAGGATGTGGAGAAAAGGGAACCCTCTTACACTGTTGGTGGGAATGCAAACTAGTACAGCCACTATGGAGAACAGTGTGGAGATTCCTTAAAAAACTGGAAATAGACCTGCCATACGACCCAGCAATCCCACTGCTGGGCATACACACCAAGGAAACCAGAATTGAAAGAGACATGTGTACCCCAATGTTCATTGCAGCATTGTTTGTAATAGCCAGGACATGGAAACAACCTAGATGTCCATCAGCAGACAACTGGATAAGAAAGCTGTGGTACATATACACAATGGAGTATTACTCAGCCATTAAAAAGAATACATTTGAATCAGTTCTAATGAAGTGGATGAAACTGAAGCCGACTATACAGAGTGAAGTAAGCCAGAAAGAAAAACACCAATACAGTATATTAATGCATATATATGGAATTTAGAAAGATGGTAAGAATAAACTTGTATGCAAGACAGCAAAAGAGACACAGATGTATAGAACAGTCTTTTGGACTCTGTGGAAGTATGAGTCCACATACTGGGTCAAACGGGTGAGGATGGGATGATTTGGGAGAATCGCTTTGAAACATGTATACCATATGTAAAACAAATTGCCAGTCCAGGTTCGATGCATAATACAGGATGCTCGGGGCTCGTGCCCTGGGATGACCCACAGGGATGGTGTGAGGAGGAAAGTGAGGGGAGGGGGTTTCAGGATGGGGAACACATGTACACCCATGGTGGATTCAGGTCAATGTATGGCAAAACCAATACAATATTGTAAAGTAATTAGCCTCCAATTAAAATAAATTTATATTAAAAAATAGAATAAAATTTTAAAAAAACAGTATCTGGAATATCTCCAAGATGCTGGTGGGGAAATCACTGCTTACCTTTGAATCAGAATAGTCATATCCTCCCCACAATATTACTCCTGATGCCCCCAATGCTGCACTCTCACCAATTGTATGCACTAAGTCCTCCTAAAAAAGAGAAGGGTCACAACTAGATTCTGCCAACCATATTTAATCACTGACAATTCAATAATTTCTCAGTCCATTAACTGTGGTAAAGAACATACTGATAACGTTATCTTTGTTTCTAAAACAAAGTTCTATAGAGCAGAATTGGAAAAGGTAACTCTGCCTGGGATACTTACCTGATAAATATGTATGATGTTCCAAGCAATATTCTAGACACTAAGAATATAAAAATGAAGTAGATTCCATTTCTTGTTCTTGAGGGTGTATTTTAGTGTGACGATTATGACAGACATACATAAATTGCAGGGTAACTAATTAAATTATATATTAGCACCCACAAGACATACATACACTAGAGAATGTGGTTAATGCTGCATGGAAGTGTATCGGAAGATTTCCTTTAAGAGGTGAAATTTCAGAGTGGTCTTTGGAAAAGAGTATAAATTGATAAAATAGACTTAAAAGAGCAGAGTTTTTTATCCAGTAGGGAAAAAAGAAAAGGCAGAGTCATATGTAGGAAAAAGCGCGATTCCTTGAGAAGTGTCAATAACTCTTATTCTAGGTAAAAAGCACTGGGGATCTGGGGAGAAGTAAATGTATCTGAATCCTTGTATTAGGTTAGCCAAAAAGTTCTTTGGAGTTCAAGTAAAAATAAAAGACACATTTTTCATTTTCATGAAGAATTTTACTGAACAAAATATTCACTGTTTTGCTCCACTACCTGCTAGTTTTCAGGCAACTTCATAATTTCATCTTCCCAAAACTTTTTATCTTTTTGAGCAAACAACTCCTTTCCAGGGAGTTGAATTTTTTTCCATTAAGAGAATTTTGTAAAGACTGAAATAAATGGACATCCAAATGTGTAGTGTCTGATGAATATGGCAGATGAATCAGAACTTCCCAGCCAAGCTATAACAGTTTTGCCTGGTCATCAACGAAAGATACAGTCTCAAGCTATCCTAATGGACAATAATGCATTTTATGTTGACTAATTCTAGATGCTTTTTTGTTTGAGTGCTGTTTTCAGTGGTCTAATTGGAACAGTAGCTGTTGGAATTGTTTGGTCTCCAGAAGGAGCTCATAATAAAAGCTACCCTTTCTAATCCCACCATATACACAACATCATCTTCTTTAGATGAAGATAGGCCCATTATTGTACAATATCCACTTTTCATTGCCCATCACAGTTTATTGTAAAAATGGAACATTTTCATTATGTTTAAGTAGAGAATCGCATGTGAAAATTTGGTTAAAAAGGGTTTTTTCTGCTTAACTTACGTGGAACCCAGATATCAAAACAATGAAAATAGCCAAGTTAATGCAAATAATATTCAAGATTTGGATATTTTGAATATGTTGGCTATCTCCCAAGTGGTATAATGTTGATTATTCTCAATTAATGGTTTGATATGATCACTATCAACTTCAACTTGTTTACATCACCTTGGAGCATTGTCCAGTGAGAAATCTCCAGCATGAAAATCTGCAAACCACTTTTGACATGCTTGATCGGTCACAGCACCTTCTCCATACACTGCACAAATCTTATTATGCATTTCTATTGTTTTTACCTTTCTTGAAATAATAATATGCAGAAAATGTTTTGCTTTCATCTTCAGTATTAAAATGGCTACAACACAAAAATTCACTCATTTGTATAAGACATTTTTAACTTTTAATTTTTTATATTTTTAATGAAGTATAACTGATATACAAATATTGTGCTAGTTTCAGGTATATGGCATAATGATTTAATTTTGTTATGTGTTACAAAATGATCACCATAAGCTTAGTTACCATCTGTCATCATACATAGTTACTACAGGATTATTTACTGTATTCCCTATGCTGTACATTATATCTCTGCTGGCATGGCTAAGTTGCTTCAGTCATGTCCAACTCTGTGCGACCCCATAGATGGCAACCACCAAGCTTTGCCGTCCCTGAGATTCTCCAGGCAAGAACACTGGAGTGGGTTGCCATTTCCTTCCCCAATGCATGAAAATGAAAAATGAAAGTGAACTCGCTCAGTCGTATCCGACTCTTAATGACTCCATGGACTGCATCCTACCAGGCTCCTCCATCCGTGGGATTTTCCAGGCAAGAGTACTGGAGAGGGGTGCCATTGCCTTCTCTGACATTATATCTCTAGGTCTTATTTATTTTATAATTTCCAACCCTCTACCTCCTTCCATGGGACACGATCAGTTTGTTATCTGTATCTATGAGTCTGTTTATGTTTTTGGCTTGTTTGCACTCTGATATGACAGCCGTCACAATACAATCTAACAAAACTGTTTTGAATGAAGTAAATACAACTAAGTGCTACCAGAAGTATCATACAGAAAAACACAAATGAACTTTCTGGCCAACCCAATAGATACATAACATCCAAATACAAGTGTCTTTTATGTATATTTTATTACACAATTTTAAAGTGTTAGGGCTTAGCTACAAGAAAGTTTTGACACTGGAAGGCCACACATTTGCAACTAAGATATTTTCAGCTGTCATAAAAACATATTGGAGAAGGAAGTCAAGCTGACACTCAGGGACCCCAATTAGGAGATGATGAAAACTGTTCAGTGAGAAATGATGAGAGCTTCAACAAAGGCAAGGTCAGTCCTTGTAAAGCAGAGAGGACAGATTGAACAGTTATTTGGAAATTAAGATAGATAAGATTTAGTTACCTACTGGATAATAGAAAGAGAAGGGAGGCATCCAAGTGACTCTCAAGTGGGATGGCTAAGTAGATTATAATTCACTAGGATGAGAAACAGAGGAGGTCATGTTCATGATTCTAGACCAAGAGCAAAGAAGCAGAAAATAGGAAGAGATGAAAGAGAGAAGGAATGATAGATGGACAGTCTGCATTCTTTCCTTCCCTGCAAGGTGTGGAGAATCAGAGATCCAGTATAAAAGTAAAATATTCAAAAGCCAGAATGAGAAAATGCTTCAGCAAAGCTCCTCTGCATTATATGAAGCTTCCAGTAACCTAGTACTTTGTTTCACAATTTGTCTATACAATGAAACAACAATAATAAAAAAATCATTCTTCCATTATACTAACTAGCACTGCCTTCATTAAATGAAAATCAAGTGTCTCATTCAAATTGAGACACTGAAAGAAAATACCCAGCAGAGTTAGCTTTAAGTGAATTCATAATTACAATATGAAGAACATAATAAACGATGTGCTTAGTCACTCAGTCATGTCCAATTCTTTGTGACCCATTGGACTGTAGCTCACCAGGCTCCTCTGCCCATGGGATTTTTCAAACAAGAATACTGGAGTGGGTTGCCATTTCCTTCTCCAGGGAATAAAAGATGTTATAACATAATAATGCTATTTGGCTCAGAGGATAAAGCGTCTTCATAATTACAATATGAAGAACATAATAAACGATGTGCTTAGTCACTCAGTCATGTCCAATTCTTTGTGACCCATTGAACTGTAGCTCACCAGGCTCCTCTGCCCATGGGATTTTTCAAACAAGAATACTGGAGTGGGTTGCCATTTCCTTCTCCAGGGAATAAAAGATGTTATAACATAATAATGCTATTTGGCTCAGAGGATAAAGCGTCTGCCTCCAATGCGGAAGACCTGGGTTCGATCCCTGGGTCAGAAAGATCCCCTGGGGAAGGAAATGGCAACCCACTCCAGTATTCTTGCCTGGAGAATCCCATGGACTGAGGAGCGGGGTGGGTTGCAGTCCATGGGGTCACAAAGAGTTGGACATGACTGAGTGACTTTACTTACTTACTTAAACAATAAATGAGATTCATGCTGTTTGTTCATGTGACAAGGGAAAGATTCATGTGAAAAGGGAAAGGCAATTGCATATTAAAACACTTCAGTATACTGTTACTCAGATAATGCTATAATTTTGGTTTTCTGAAATAGAGCTGCTGCTGCTGCTGCTAAGTTGCTTCAGTCGTGTCTGACTCTGTGCGACCCCACAGATGGCAGCCCACTGGGCTCCGCCATCCCTGGGGTTCTCCAGGCAAGAACACTGGAGTGGGTTGCCATTTCCTTCTCCAGAAATAGAACTAACAGGTGATAACTTAGCCCATAATTGACTTTGAAAATCAAATATTACTCCAAAACGGGGACGTTTAAGACTTTCATTAAAATATGGCTTAGCTCATTCTATCCTTTTCTATCAAGGCAAAATATCTGACTGCATGGATTATTATTTTCTACTCATTATTCATAATATATTGTGACATACTGCAGACACTCAATAAGTATTTTTTGAAGGAATAAATATAACCTAGCGCCAGACTCTCCTGGGTCGGGGAGAGGGGATTTAAGTGGGAGCAGGGAAGGTCCACAAGTAGATGCTAAGTGTTTCTGAGGGAAGGCATTGGCCAAAGGGGATTTGGGGTTAGACGTGAGAAAACCCTATGGACGGGGGAGACTGTTAGGCTGCAGTCCATGGGATCTCAAAGAGTAGGACACAACTGAGTGACTTCACTTTCACTTTTCACTTTCATGCATTGGAGAAGGAAATGGCAACCCACTCCAGTGTTCTTGCCTGGAGAATCTTAGGGACGAGGGAGCCTGGTGGGCTGCCGCCTATGGGGTTGCACAGAGTCGGACACGACTGAAGCAACTTAGCACACCAGTCTTTTCCCCAATGGATTTGAGAAAGTGACATGATTTGAGAAATCTGTTACTTGAAAAATAATTTATTGAGAAGATTTTGGTAGGTCTAACTGACATCATCCAATACTTGAAGAACTGACTTTTGAAATAGAGATTTGATTTATTCTGTATTGCACCAGAAGTTAGGATTAGAACTAATAGTGACACGAAGTTATCCAGAGGCAGAGTAAACTCATTATAGTCTACTATGATGAGGCTTAACTTTTCAGGGACTAATTGGGTTCCCAAGTGGCAGTTTTCCTTCTAGAATAAGAAGAATCCAATGAAAAAGAAAGTGCTAAAGCAGGTAAGAAAAGATCCATGTTTGAGGGTGAGGCAGATTAGGTATATCTGACATCGTCCAACTTTTTATCATGGTGCTATATTTCTTTTCCTCCATTTTTAAACACTGAATGAACATTCTATTTTGAATAACACTGAGTAATCATACAAGAATAGCAATGTAAAGCCTACTAAACAGTATTTGGGTCAATAGATTTTATTCTGAAATATTTGAGGAAGAACTGATATTTCATTTAAATGTTCTTATCACAAATGTAACTGATTTCAGTACTGCTTCTGTGTTGTGTACTAGAAAAACTGAATTGTGAGCTCACAGCTACTGATGGAGATTTAAGGGTTTTCTCACCTGACCACCCACCCAATAACTGAATCCCTACAAGAATATCCTATATAAGTGACAATCTAGATAAAGCTTGAATATGTCCAAGAGTCTACGAACTCATTATCTTCCAAACCAGTTCATTCCTACATCTTTGTGCTTCCTATCCTGTGTACACAGATGATATCACCCTTATGACAGAAAGTGAAGAGGAACTAAAAAGCCTCTTGTTGAACGTGAAAGAGGAGAGTGAAAAAGTTGGCTTAAAGTTCAACATTCAGAAAACTAAGATCATGGCATCCAGTCCCATCACTTCATGGCAAATAGATGGGGAAATAGTGGACACAGTGGCTGACCTTATTTTGGGAGGCTCCAAAATCACTGCAGATGGTGATTGCAGTCATGAAATTAAAAGATGCTTACTCCTTGGAAGGAAAGTTATGACCAACCCCTAGATAGCATATTCAAAAGCAGAGATATTACTTTGCCAGCAAAGGTCAGTCTAGTAAAGGCTATGGTTTTTCCTGTGGTCATGTATGGATGTGAGGATTGGACTGTGAAGAAGGCTGAGCGCCAAAGAATTGATGCTTTTGAACTGTGATGTTGGAGAAGACTCTTGAGAGTCCCTTGGACTGCAAGGAGATCCAACCAGTCCATCCTAAAGGAGATCAGTTCTGGGTGTTCATTGAAAGGACTGATGCTAAAGCAGAAACTCCAATACTTTGGCCATCTCATGAGAAGAGTTGACTCGTTGGAAAAGACCCTGATGCTGGGAGGGATTGGGTGCAGGAACAGAAGGGGATGACAGAGGATGAGATGGCTGGATGGCATCATCGACTCGATGGACATGAGTTTGAGTAAACTCTGGGAGTTGATGATGGACGGGGAGGCCTGGGGGCTGTGATTCATGGGGTCGCACAGAGTTGGACATGACTGAGAGACTGAACTAAACTGAACCCTGTGTAAGTCTAAGAATACTTCTATATAAACCACTTTCATTGCCTTGGCACTCATCACTAGGTTAGATTTTAGATTTTTAAAGGTAAAATCAACAATCTATATTACTTTTTAAGTAACATAATCAATTAAAACATTAAAATGCAATATATTTAAAATATAGTTGGTAAATAACTTACCCAAGCTCTCCTTTGTACAGTTTTGATTTGGAAAATTGCCACTACTGTTTCGTGTTAAGAGCTTCTTTAATATGAATTTTCTCCCTAGTTAAATTTAATCTGTTGCATGATTAAACTTAAACTTAACTACAGTTCTGCAGGAAACCCTTGTAAATGCTAAGGTAGTAAGAATCATCACTTACAAACTCTTAAGCAAACATCTAATTGTCAATGACATTGTTTCAGAATTGGCTTGACATTTGAAGGACTACATGGTTTTAGTAATAGAATAGCATTCTATTATTAAGGGGATATAAGCATCCTAAAACATTATTCTCTCAATTTCATATTCTACTAAATTTCTATTTTTTAATGTGTGACTGTATTTTTTTTTTCTTACCTGTGACAAAGCTTCTATACTATGCAAATAAAATGGTCTGGAAAAAATAAAAACTGGTAAAACATAATCATCTTTAGCCATTTCAGCGATTCTCATAGCTTCTCTAACTCGATAATGAACAAATTTCAAAGCATTTAAACTTGACTTCAACATTTTATCCAAATACACTGAAGTATAAAGTGCTCTGCTTTTTTCCCATAGCCACTGGAGTTGGTCATTGCGGAAAATTTCATCACTCGGGCATTTACCTGTGTAGGTCTGTGGATTTATCCTATAATCATAATTGTAGCAGTCTGGATAGAGATAAAAGCCCCATAAACATTTTGGTCTCATTTCTAAAGCCAGTGTGAGAGTAGCATTCATAATACTCTTTCCAGCAGTTTCAAATTCCTTTTGGGCAACTGTTCTCACTTTCATTTCTGACCAATCAGGGTGATGTTTTCTAGCAAAGTCTAAAGAGTGATTTTTATATATTACTCTATTGCCCCAATTTCTGTCCCATTGTGGCTTCTAGCTTTCCCAGTCAATGATAACAAGACCTTCTGATCTCCACCAAGGGAAAACTTTTGCAATGTCACCAGCGGTCTTCCTCAGGTGTGTAGGAAGGCTCATATTCTGTGGTATCCCTCCATTAAAGGATTTTCCCTCTGGAGAGAAATAAGGATAATACCCTAATTCATTTGGATAAATTATGGCAATTTTTGATCCACTCTGAGTCTCCAAAGGATTTGATATAATATTAAATAACTGAAGATTCAGATCCACATTGAAGAAATGCTGACACTGCATTGTTGGGGCAGCCCAGAAAATGTTGAAGGGTCTTTTTGTGATCACTGGAGGCATTGCTGGCTTGAGAGCTGAATGAGTGAACACTGTCAAGAGCAGCAGCAGTCCTAACCAGGCCACCCAGGGGTTACACATGGCTCATAGTTTTCACCATCACATTAGGCAATCTCCTTAAAAATAAGAAAAGGAAGAAAAAGTAAACATGATGGAGTCAAATGTTCCTTAAATCAAGTAAACTCATGGTAGTGTTTAAGCTACTCTTTGAGTTGTAGACTGACTTTTTAAAAGATTTATGAGATTTATTGATATCTAGACATAATTTATACTTCTAATAGGGAAGAAAAATGAGGTGCTTTTTTAAAAAAACCAGAAAAGTTAAAAAAAAATAATCCAGTGAATAGAAACCAAAGTAAAAATTTTCACACAGCTCCTCAGTCATGAAAACTCCGTCTGCTAGTTGTTCTAATTTCCTATAATTCTGACTACATAACCATCTGGTATTTTTAACAAAAATTAAATGGCACAAAAAGAATTATCTAATGGTACAAACAGTAAATAAAACCTTGCTTGCTATTTCTAAGTCACTGGACTCAAAAATGGGCTTATTCATTATTTGGTTTGTTTGTTTTTAAAAGATGGTAGTTATATTTGGATTTAATACAGGCTAAAATAGAAACAGGTAGAAATGGCATTTACCTGCTGTTGATTATGGGTTTTGTTACTATCTTCTCTTGGTATACAAATTTAGAAACCAACTGATTGTTTAATTCCCTGATTTTCCCATGAAGAAGTTGGTCTGTATTTTCACCACTCAATTTCCAAGTGAAACTTGGCTAAATCCCTTCTAAAAAGACAGTTGAGCCAAAAACTGCCAAAGAATCTTCCGAAACAAAGATGGTCTAATAGTTATGCATTCTGGCCAATGAGATCTCACCATGAAAGCAGTGTGGTTGAAGTTATGTATCAAAATGATTTTATCATGAAGATTTTTCTTTAAATAAATGAATCACAAACTTGTCTATGGTGTAATTAAACTCAGTGTCTTTTTAAGAGTCAAACCATCTTTTTTTTTTTTTTTTGGTAGTTCTTGCTGAATCTATCTAATATATTATTTAATATATTAAATGCAGGAAGAGATACTGACCAAAGTCATATTTTAACTCTTGCAACACAGCATCCCAAGTTTATAAAGAAATGAATACATTTGAATCTGTTCTAATGAGGTGGATGAAACTGGAGCCGATTATACAGAGTGAAGTAAGCCAGAAAGAAAAACACCAATACAGT
Organism: Oreotragus oreotragus; assembly: GCA_006410675.1. Lineage (NCBI taxonomy): Eukaryota > Metazoa > Chordata > Mammalia > Artiodactyla > Bovidae > Oreotragus > Oreotragus oreotragus. The sequence continues at coordinate 369,666 of SJYX01001978.1, forward strand.
ATACTAACACATATATATGGAATTTAGAAAGATGGAAACAATAACCCTGTATGCGAAACAGCAAAAGAGACACAAGTGTATAGAACAGTCTTTTGGACTCTGTGGGAGAGGGAGAGGGTGGGATGGTTTGGGAGAATGGCAATGAAACATGTATAATATATATGAAAAGAATCTCATATATATGGAATTTAGAAAGATGGTAATGATAACCCTGTATGAGAGACAGCAAAAGAGACACAAGTGTATAGAACAGTCTTTTGGACTCTGTGGGAGAGGGAGAGGGTGGGATGGTTTGGGAGAATGGCAATGAAACATGTATAATATATATGAAAAGAATCACCAGTCCAGGTTCGATGCATGATACTGGATGCTTGGGGCTGGTGCACTGAAACGACCCAGAGGGATGGTATGGGGAGGGAGGAGGAAGGGGAGTTCAGGAGGGGGAACACGTGTATACCTGTGGCGGATTCATGTTGATGTACGGCAAAACCAATACAATATTGTAAAGTAATTAAAATAAATAAATTTATATTTAAAAAAAAACAAAACCATAAAAGAAAAAATAAATAAATAAATAGAATTTGCCTGGGCATGGGGGGAACTTGAGTAAGTCATTGCCTCTCTGTACATTGAAGATTTATTCATAGCTATGAATGATAATTTACTCGTTTAAATAAGGTAGTTATTATTTTTAAAATTAAGACAGTATGGTACTGCCACAAAGACAGAAATATAGATCAGAGGAACAAAATAGAAAGCCCAGAGATAAATCCACACACCTATATGGACACCTTATCTTTGACAAAGGAAGTGAGAATATACAATGGATTAAAGACAATCTCTTTAACAAGTGGTGCTGGGATAACTGGTCAACCACATGTAAAAGAATGAAACTAGAACACTTTCTAACACCATACACAAAAATAAACTCAAAATGGATTAAAGATCTAAACGTAAGATCAGAAACTATAAAACTCCTAGAGGAGAACATAGGCAAAACACTCTCTGACATAAATCACAGCAGGATCCTCTATGACCCACCTCCCATAATACTGGAAATAAAAGCAAAAATAAATATGATCTAATTAAAATTAAAAGCTTCTGCACAACAAAGGAAACTATAAGCAAGGTGAAAAGACAGCCTCCAGAATGGGAGAAAATAATAGCAAATGAAGCAACTGACAAACAACTAATCTCAAAAATATACAAGCAACTCCTGCAGCTCAATTCCAGAAAAATAAACGACTCAATCAAAAAAGGGACCAAAGAACTAAATAGACATTTCTCCAAAGAAGACATGCAGATGGCTAACAAACACATGAAAAGATGCTCAACATCACTCATTATCAGAGAAATGCAAATCAAAACCACAATGAGGTACCATTTCACACCAGTCAGAATGGCTGCTATCCAAAAGTCTGCAAGTAATAAATGCTGGAGAGAGTGTGGAGAAAAGGGAACCCTCTTACACTGTTGGTGGGAATGCAAACTAGTACAGCCACTATGGAGAACAGTGTGGAGATTCCTTAAAAAACTGGAAATAGAACTGCCTTATGACCCAGCAATCCCACTGCTGGGCATACACACCGAGGAAACCAGAANAAACTAGTACAGCCGCTATGGAGAACAGTGTGAAGATTCCTTAAAAAACTGGAAATAGAACTGCCTTATGACCCAGCAATCCCACTGCTGGGCATATACACTGAGGAAACCAGAATTGAAAGAGACACTTGTACTTCAATGTTCATCATAGCACTGTTCATAATAGCCAGGACATGGAAGCAACCTAGATGTCCATCAGCAGATGAATGGATAAGAAAGCCATGGTACATATACACAATGGAGTATTACTCAGCCATTAAAAAGAATACATTTGAATCAGTTCTAATGAGGTGGATGAAACTGGAGCCAACTATACAGAGTGAAGAAAGCCAGAAAGAAAAACACCAATACAGTACACTAATACATATACATGGAATTTAGAAAGATGGTAGCGATAACCCTGTATGTGAGACAGCAAAAGAGACACAGATGTATCGAACAGTCTTTTGGACTCTGTGGGAGAGGGAAGGGGTGGGATGATTTGGGAGAATGGCATTGAAACGTGTAATATCATATAAGAAACGAATCGCTAGTCTAGGTTTGATGCAGGATACAGTATGCCTGGGGCTGGTGCACTGGGATGACCCAGAGAGATGGTATGGGGAGGGAGGTGGGAAGGGGGTTCAGGATTGGGAACATGTGTACACCCGTGGCGGATTCATGTTGATATAATGCAAAACCAAAAAAAAAAGAACTTTGAAGAGGAAAGCAGGTTTTACTAAAGTGATTTTTAAAATGCACCTAGTAAGAGCTCATCATTTTCTTGGTATTATTTTTTTTAAAAAAAGTTCATTTTCTCTAAAGAATTCAGTTTCCTTGGGGCTTCTCCAATGGCTCAATGGGAAAGAAATCCACTGGCAATGCCAGAGTCACATGATATGTGGGTTCGATCCCTGGGTCGGGAGTATCCCATGGAGGAGAAAATGGCAACGTACTCCAGTATTCTTGCTTGAAAAATCCCATGGACAGAGGAGCTTGGCATGCTGCAGTCCATGGGGTCACAAAGAGCTGAACACGACTGTCGGACTGAGCACACAAAGTACACACGTCCCTGCACGCAGTATTGCTTTCCCTTGCTCCTTCTCATCTGCTGAAGGCTTAGAACCTGGGTTACTGAACTTGGTGGACTAGCTTGAGGAAGGATTAGTAGCCACTGTATTAGACTTTGGGGCAGTTCTTCTTTATATAGAGCAGAGAAATTCTGGAGCACACATTTTTGTCAACTATTTTTACTTTTTAGCATGCATTGATTTTTTACTTTAAAAGGGTTTTTTTGGTTTATTTAATAAGATAAGAAAATTCAGTGATCAGCTTTATATACTCTTAGCTTATAGGAAATTTATGTACTAGCCAAAGCAAAAACATTCATTTGTGCCCCAAGTCAAGCAAGCAGATGTAAAAACCCTTCTCTCCAAATGGACAAGCAAAATTGACCTACACCCGAAAATGTGTAATCATAGGGTGAGTTGTGCTATGCACTCAGTCAGGATATTCCAGGTATCCCTCTTTTACTGTTAACATTTCACTGTGATATGTGTAATTTGAATATTTAAAATCCATCCACCCCCTCTCTTGCTCTTACTCACAGCATTACCCCTTAATAGAAATCAATTAGTGTATCTGATGATTAACCAGAGAGTGATCAATTCAGTGTTATAGAAACTATGTTGGATAAATAGACAAGATACAGTATGCTGGATTCCTGGGTGTCTGTTTTCAAGAAATTGTCAGGAGCAATTTTGACTTTCCCATGTGTTCTGACTACAACCCAATTTTCATATGAGGTACCTCTCTTTTCAGTGTTTGGTTGTCTACAGTATATTAATTACCATGCTAATAAACCCTTGACATACTTACTTTCACTTAATTCCCACTTTGAGACGGTCTGATTGGCATTATTAGTCCCATTTACAGTTGAAGAAAGTGATAATAGTAAATTGCTTATCCAGGGTTCACATTGCTGTAAACTCATGCCCTAGGTTTACAGTTGGATAGACTTTAACTTACTAGAATGGTATTGGAGGTGATATTTTGCTGTAATTGTTTCCTTAAGAGGAGATAATGAATGTTAGCTTTTATTCTGTTCAGAGTTTAATTTTGAAAATATTTTATTTAAACACCTTAATTATTTTGAATAGAACTCTGACATATAGCAAACATCTCCATGTCTCTATTCTGTTTGTTTTTAGAGATTATATTAAATATCTGTTACCGTTTGTTTTGTAGAGGGACAGCTTTGTGAGCACTGATTCTTATACTGACGTGTTAACTCTTGTTGCCCTCATGGTCTGTAGAGCAGTCAAGACTGTATGTCCCTGCAAGAAAACCAAGAGAAAAACATCACATTTTTTCTCTTCATCTCATATATAGCAGAAGTATTTGCCACAAATTTTAATTTTCCCAGAAATGATGATTGTGTTTTATCAGCAGAGGATAGTGTTTGAGATACCCTGAGGGGTAGATTAAAAAAGCAAACAGCAGCTCTTCTTGCTTTTTTCTAATCCCAATCCCCTTTTCTAAAGAAATACAAATACATCATTTTATCTAATTTCTTAGTAATAAGTGGAAAAAATAAACAGGCAATTCCCAATCACTGCGGCCCTCATTCAAAAAAATAGGATACTCCCAGAAGGGAATTGGTTGGAATATTTTATTCTTGTCTAGCTTGGCTAGCTGTTAGCAGAAATAATTAGTAATTTATGGCAGGACAGGAAGAGAATCTGATTCATAGATACACTAATCAGAATAATAATCATTGGAAAATTGGGACGTATCCATATTGTATTGCTCAATGTGATTTTTGAAAGTGTTCCTTAAGTTCTGTTGGAACAAACAAGGTTTATACTGTATATTATTACATGTATTGGCCATAGTGGCAGTGGTAACAGTGGGGTGATTTTTGTAGTTGTGTTACATTATCTCTTAAAGAAAACTTGTAAAGGGCTTAATAATTCAACTTCAGAGTTTTGTTTTAGGCTAAGATTTGGCAGAGTTAGGCTTAGTTCATTGGTGACTAATTTATTTTCTAAAGTTCGAAGAGTTTTGTTTAAATCCTAGTCAATTGTTACTTCTATCATGCGATATATATATATATATATATATATTTTTTTCCCCCCCTAGAAAATTAAGACACATTTTGGGAATGATTACAAACATAAAAGTAGACAGGAGAATAGGAAGATCTGTCATTTCTTATGCTTTTGTGGCTACATTGTTGAATCACCTTAAAGAAGAAGAAAGTGAAAAATAGTCCTTGCCAGAATGCCCTGTGTGAAAATCTTTTTTTCTAAAGTAAAATTTGGTAACTATTCTAACTTTGGATGTTTATATGGATTCCTACATGTAATTTTCCATCTTTTTAAAACAGTTGCTACTAACTGAAGAAATTTTCCATTTTTCAACATATTTATTCAAATTAATTCCTTCTGTAAGATCTTTGTCTTAATAGTGCTGTGTTTTATCTGGATGATATGCAGAGTGCTTTCCCAGCATCAGTTTTGATTCAAGTTACTGAGTACTTGTTAAAGCCCCACTGTCAAGTAGGTTTTCCAGGTCAGTTGTCACCAATTTGAAATGGTTAGTTTTACCTAGTTTTCTTTCAATTTATGGCATAATTTTGAAGCTAATCATTGTTCCTTGGAGATAAGTGTCTCTCATGCCAAGAATTATAAAACTATCTATAATACTTTCACCGAACACTATCATGCATTTGATATGTTTTTCTTTTTAATGATATTCAGAATGTGTCAAAGGCAAACTATTTTTATGCCATTATCTATCTAATATAGCTTACACATTTCTCATACTCCTGTAAATTCTTTACAGATATTATTGCGTAATATTATGCATTGGAGTGAGCCATAATTTTCAGAGTCTTCTCTTTTTGTTGTTTTACATACTGATTATTATTATTTAAAGATATTTTTAGTCTTTTAAAATCATGTTCCCCCAAAATTTTTATGTAGAAAAACCTATCTTGATTTATTATTTCTTTTTAATATAAATTGTTAGAAGAGGAATTGGCATGTCTGACTCTTTGTGACCCCATGGACTACAGAATCCATGGAATTCTCTAGGCCAGAATACTGGAGTGGGTAGCCTTTCCTTTCTCCAGGGGTTCTTCCCAACCCAGGGATTTAACCCAGGTCTTCCGTACTCTAGGCGGATTCTCTTCCAGCTGAGTCACAAGGGAAGCCCAAGAATACTGGAGTAGGTAGCCTATCCCTTCTCCAGCACATCTTCCCGACCCAGGAATCAAACCAAGGTCTCTTGCATTGCAGGCAGATTCTTTATCAACTAAGCTGTCAGGAAAGCCCATCTTGATTTATGATTTTCTTTTTAATATAAATTGTTAGAAGAGGAATTACTGGATCACAGGGTGAAAATATTAACATTAAGTTAGCTTCTTGAAATGTTGAACCAAGTTATGTTGCCAGTGCTTGTTTCATAAGAGAACGTGAAGTCACTCAGTCATTTCTGACTCTGTGACTGCAGGGACTGTAGCCTACCAGGCTTCTCCATCCATGGGATTTTCCAGGCAAGAGTATCGAAGTGGATTGCCATCTCCTTCTCCAGGGGATCTTCCTGACCTAGGGCTCAAACCTGGGTCTCCCACATTACAGGCAGACACTTTACCTTCTGAGCCACCAGGGAAGCCCTGTGCTTGTCTCATACTTGCCTTCTAATATAGATTACATTTAAGGAGAGTTTTGTTAATTTGAAACCCATAAAATGGTATCACTTTTAAATTTAATTTTTTTTGAAATTATATTTTGTGTTGGACTTAAAAATATTTCCATCAGATATTTCTTTTTTTCCATAGGAAGTATCTATCTCATACTTTGAACATTTTCCTTTTATGATTGCAACATTTCTTCTTTTGGGCTGTGGCATGCAGGGTCTTAGTTCCCCAACCAGGGGTCGAACCCACACCACCTTTAGTGGAAGGATGGAGCCTTAACCACTGGACCACCAGGTGAAGTCCCTGTAATACTTCTTATACACTTTATAGATACTTTTTCTGTTATGGGTATTAAATATTTTTCTTGTGTGTGAATATTTTTCCTAGAATAATCATTTAATGATGATGGTTAATAAATAGTGAGCAGCAACTTACCAGACATCGTTAGAGACAAAATCCTGAATTTAGAGTCCAACTTTTAGTGATGTATAAACAGTGTATAAACAGATAAATCTGTAGTTTGTCATGCCATGATAAGTACTATAAACAACAGAATAAAGGATCTGGAAAGTGTTAGGATATGATAAAGTGGTAGTGGAAAGCCTCTCTTGACAAGAGAACTTTTGGAAAGACAGGTATAGGTAGGCCTTCTGGACCCTGGGTATGTGAGAGAAGTGGGTCAGACAGAGTAAACACATGAAAGAGGTAAAGTTGTATTTGATATATTTTTAGAAAGCAAGGAAGTTGGGTTTCTGAGAGGGATGTACATCCATCTGCTTTCCATCTTTGTCTTCTCAATTCTTTGATTGTTTGCTTTTTAGTTTTGTATTATTACAAGCACAAAAAAAGAAAAGAGAAAAAATTAGAAGGCTAAAAATCTTTTCAGGTATTTTTGTTACATTTAGAGTGGCAGAAGCCATAAATATTCATGTATAATCTGCCATTTCTTTTAAAAATCTGCTGTTGTTATGATGAGGGTTTAAACATATATTAAATTGTCAATATTCTAAAATAATAGTTATTATTTTAAACAATTCAGTTCCATTCAGTTCAGTTGCTCAGTTGTGTCTCACCCCTTGTGACCCTATGCATTGTACCTCGCCAGGCCTCCCTGTCCATTGCCAACTCCTGAAATTTACTCAAACTCATGTCCGTTGAGTTGGTGATGCCATTCAAAAATCTCATACTCTGTCATCCACTTCTCCTCCTGCCTTCAATCTTTTCCAGCATCAGGGTCTTTCCAAATGAGTCATTTCTTCACATTAGGTGGCCAAAGTATTGGAGTTTCACCTTCAACATCAGTCCTTCCAATGAACACCTAGGACTGATCTCCTTTAGGATGGACTGATTGGCTCTCCTTGCAGTCCAAGGGGTTCTCAAGAGTCTTCTCCAACACCACAGTTCAAAAGCATCATTTCTTTGGTGCTCAGCTTTCTTAATAGTCCAACTCTCATACATGACTACTGGAGAAACCATAGCTTTGACTAGACAGACCTTTGTTGGCAAAGTAATGTCTCTGCTTTTTAATAGGCTGTCTAGGTTGGCCATAACTTTTCTTCCAAAGAGTAAGAATCTTTTAATCTCATGGCTGCAGTCACCATATGCAGTGATTTGGAGCTCAAAGAAATGAAGTCTGTCAATGTTTCCACGTTTCCCCATCTCTTTACCATGAAGTGATGGGACCGGATGCCATGATCTTAGTTTTCTGAATGTTGAGTTTTATGCCACCTTTTTCACTCTCCTCTTTTACCTTCATCAGGAGGCTCTTTAGTTCTTCTTTGCTTTCTGCCATAAGAGTGGTGTCATCTACATATCTGAGATTATTGATATTTCTGCCAGCAGTCTTGATTCNATGATCTTAGTTTTCTGAATGTTGAGTTTTATGCCACCTTTTTCACTCTCCTCTTTTACCTTCATCAGGAGGCTCTTTAGTTCTTCTTTGCTTTCTGCCATAAGAGTGGTGTCATCTGCATATCTGAGATTATTGATATTTCTGCCAGCAGTCTTGATTCCAGCTTGTGCTTCATCCAGCCCAACGTGTCTCGATGTATTCTGCATATAAGTTAAATAAGCAGGGTGACAATATACAGTCTTGATGTACTCCTTTTCCTATTTGTTCCATGTACAGTTCTAACTGTTGAATCTTGAGCTGCGTACAGATTTCTCAGGAGGCAGGTCGGATGGTTCTAATATTCCCATCACTGTAAGAATTTCCCATAATTTGTTGTGGACCACACAGTCAAAGGCTTTGGCATAGTCAATAAAGCAGAAATAGATGTTTTTATGGAATGTTGATGATCCAACAGATGTTGGCAATTTGATCTCTGGTTCCTCTGCCTTTTCTAAATATAGCTTGAACATCTGGAAGTTCATGGTTGATGTAATGTTGAAGCCTGGCTTTGAGAATTTTGAGCATTATTTTGCTAGCGTGTGAGATGAGTGCCATTGTGCAGTAGTTTGAGCATTCCTTGGCATTGCCTTTCTTTGGGATTGGAATGAAAACTGACCTTTTCCAGTTCTGTGGCCACTGCTGAGTTTTCCAAATTTGCTTACATTTTGAGTGCAGCACTTTCACAGCATCATCTTTTAGGATTTGAAATAGCTCAACTGGAATTCCATCACCTCCACTAGCTTTGTTCATAGTGATGTTTCTTAAGGCCCACTTGACTTCACATTCCAGGATGTCTGGCTCTAAGTGAGTGATCACACCATCGTGATTATCTTGGTCACGGAGATCTTTTTTGTATATTTCTTCTGTATATTCTTGCCACCTCTTCTTAATATCTTCTGCTTCTGTTAGGTCCCTACCATTTCTGTCCTTTATTGTGCCCATCTTTGCATGAAATATTCCCTTGGTATCTCTAATTTTCTTGAAGAGATCTCTCTACTTTCACATTCTATTGTTTTCCTCTATTTTAAACACAATTAGGTAAGAAGTCCAGGAAAAGGCTGTGTGATGGCATCATTAGGGGAGATGTCTTATTGTATTAATATACTGAGCTGACTTAAAATCAGTATAAGAAAACTAAGATCATGGCATCTGGTCCTGTCACTTCATGGCAAATAGAAGGATAAAAAGTGGAAGCAGTGACTGACTTTTATTTTCTTGGGCTCCACAATCACTGTGGATGGTGACTGCAGCCATGAAGTTAAAGACACTTGCTCCTTGGAGGGAAAGCCATGGAGACCTAGACAGTGTTTTAAAAAGCAGAGACATCAGTGCTGAGAAAGGTCCATATAGTCAACGCTGTGGTTTTTCCATTAGTCATGTATGGGTGTGAGAGATGAACCATAAAGAAGGCTGAGCACTGAAGAATTGATGCTTTTGAATTGTGATGCTGGAGAACCCTCCTGAGAGTCCTTTGGCCAGCAGGGCGATCAAACCAGTCAATCCTAAAGGAGTCAACTCTGAGTATTCATTGGATAGACTGATGCTGAAGCTGAAGCTCCAATACTTCAGCCATATGATTCAATAGACTGGCTTATTGCAAAAGACCCTGATGCTGGGAAAGATTGAAGGCAAAAGGAGAAGGAGGTGGCAGAGGATGAGATGGTTAGATAGCATCATCGACTTAATGGAAATGTATCTAAGCAAACTCTGGGAGATAGTGAAGAACAGGGAAGTCTGGCATGCTACAGTCCATAGGACCACAAGGAGTGGGACACGACTTAGCAACTGAGCAATAACAACAAATGCTGAGTCTCCTGAGAAGAAGAATCCTGAGGTACTTGAGGTCTGTTGGTGAGTAAAGGAAGAAATTCTTTCAAAGAGGGACATGAGAAGTACTGTAATAGATTTCTTATGGTTGTCATAGCATATTGTTATGAACTAGGTGGGTTAAAATGACAGAAATGATTCTCTCAGAGTTCTAGAAGTCAGAAGTCTGAAATTAATGTCTGCAGGCCCACTCTCCCCCTCAAGGTTCTAGTGGAGTGTCTTTCCTCCTACAGATTTGATGGCCCCTGAATTCCCTGGATTCTGGGAGCAAAACTTCATGATCTTCTCTTGTCACATGACCTTTTCCCTGTATCTCAAATCTTCTTCTCCTTTCTATAATAAGGAAACCAGTCAGTACTAAATGGTGAAAAACTGAAAACTTTTCATTGAAAACCAGAAATAAGGATGCCTACTCTTGCCACTTTCATTCAACATAGTACTGGAAGCCCTAGACAACAAAATGGGCAAGAATGGAAAGGATTGCACGTTGGCAGGGAAGACATAAAGCTGTTAGAATTTGCAGAAGACAGGGTATGATATAAAGAAAACTAAAAAACTGTTAGAACTAATAAACAGTCACTGAAGTTATAGAATATAAGATCGATATTTTTATACACTAATACAGTTAACAGAAAGAGAAATTAAGACAATAATCTCATTTACAATTGAATCAAAAAGAATAAAATATGTAGGATAAAGTTAACCAAGGAGGTGATGGACCTTTACAATGAAAACTATAAGAAATTAATGAAAAAAATTGACAAGGACACAAATAAATGGAAAAATATTCTATGTTCATGGATTGGAACAATTAATATTGTTAAATGTCCATACTACCCAAAGCAATCTATAGATTCGGTGCGATCCTTATCAAAATTCAAATGGCTCTTTTTCACAGAAGTAAACTATCCTAAAATTTGTATGAAGCCACAAAAAACCCTGAATAGCTAATATGGAAAAATATTCTATGTTCATGGATTGGAACAATTAATATTGTTAAATGTCCATACTACCCAAAGCAATCTATAGATTCGGTGCGATCCTTATCCAAATTCAAATGGCTCTTTTTCACAGAAGTAAACTATCCTAAAATTTGTATGAAGCCACAAAAGACCCTGAATAGCTAAAGCAGTCTTAAGAAAGAAGAAAGTTAGATGCATCACACCCTGATTTCAACTTTTTACAAAGCTATAATATTGAAACCGTATGTTATTGGTATAAAAACAGATCACTGGGGCAGCAGTCAGCATAGGGAGTCCAGAACTCAACATGTATGGCCAATTCATTTATGACATAGGAGTCATATATATATCCTGAAGAATGGATTCTCTCTTCAGTAAATTGTGTCGTGAAAACTGAATAGCCACATGCAAAAGAGTGAAACTGCACCACTGTCTTACATCATACAGAAAAATTAACCCCAACTGTATTAAACACTAAAATCACAAAACTTCTAGAATACAACATGGGCAATAAGCTCCTTGACATTGAGCTTGGTGATGACTTTTAGGATCTGACACCAAAAACAAAGGCAACAAAAGCAAAAATACACAAACAGAACTATATAGAAAGAAAACCAAACCAAGGTTAGAAATAAAACAGATTGGTGGTTGCCAGAGGCAGGGAATGGGAAGTGGGAAAAAAAACGGGTGAAGTGGTCAAAGGGCAAAAACTTTCAGTTATTAAGTGACTCCTGGGAATGTAATGTGAAGCATAACTATCGTTAAAAATACTATATTGCATATTTGAAAGTTCCTAAGAGAACAGATGTTAAAAATTCTCATTATAGGAAAAAAACTCTGTGGCTGTATGGTAGCCAGTGTTGACTAGACTAGTTATTGCAATCATTTTGCAGTATATACAAATATTGAATCATTGTGTTGTATACAACATTAACATAACATTGTTATATATCAGTTACTGGGTTACTGGGTTTCCTTGGTGGCTCAGGTGGTAAAGAATCTTTCTGAATGCAGGAGACCTGGGTTTGATCCCTTGGTCAGGAAGATCCCCTGGAGAAGGGATTGGCTACCCATGCCACCTGGAGGATTCCAGGGACAGAGGAGTCTGGCAGGATACAGTCCATGGGATTGCAAGGAGGCAGACATGACTGTGTGAACAACATTATATGTCAGTTATACATTTAAAAAGAGAGAGAGGAAACCAATCGTTGGATTTAGAGTAAATCCAAGATGCTCTTATGTCACAATTGTTAACTTAATTAAAAACTGTTTTATAAAAAATGTTAAATTGATAGGCACTAGAAATTAGGAACTTGATATATCTTTTAAGAACACGATTTAATCCATTAGAGCCTGCTCCCTAGAACTCCACAAATTTCTGCCCTTCCAAAGTACAAAATACATTTACCCTATTCTAACATCCCCAGAAACTTCAGTTCATTTCAGTATCAGCTCTGAGTCTAAAATATCATCTAAGTGTCATTAGCTAGAAAATCCCAAATCTTGTCATCTAAATTATCTAAACCAAATACAGGTGAGACTGGATATGATCCATCCTGGGGCAGAATTCTTCATTGGTACATCTGTCAAACTATAAAACAAGTCATCAACATTTAGAATATAGTGGTTGAACACATATGGGATAGGCATTCCCATTTCAAAAAAGAGTAATTGGAAGTAAAAAATGGGGACCACCAGATCTAAGCAAGTTTGAAACACAGAAGCACAAGGTCTGTTAGCTTTTAAGGCTTGAGAATGGTCTTGTCTGGCTTGATGCTCCACCCTGGGGACCGAAAGCTCCAGCTTAGTGAGCCTCTGAAACTGTGACTTTGGCTTGCTCTGTATCTGGGTGCATGGCTGCAGCTGCTTTGCCCACTGTGCTCATCGTTCTGGCCCATTCACCCTCTACATCAGTGGCTTTGTCACCCTCTTCATGATTCTGCAGACTGTACAGACAGCTTGAGCTTCTGCAGCTGGGTCCATGATCCTAGCCTCTCAACCCATGGCTCTGTCCTCAGAATCTTCCTCATTTTACTTGAAGTTTATGGCATGAATATAGCTATATAGCACTATCAACCTGTGTGTTCCTTGTTCAGTTCAGTTCAGTTGCTCAGTTGTGTCCGACTCTTTGTGACCCCATTACCGCAGTATGCCTGGCCTTCCTGTCCATGACTAACTCCTGCAGTTCACCCAAACTCATGTTCATTGAGTGGGTGATGCCATCTAACCATCTCATCCTCTGTTGTTCCCTTCTCCTCCTGCCTTCAATCTTTCCCAACATCAAAGTCTTTTCAGATGAGTCAGCTCTTTGCATCAGGTGGCCAAAATATTGGAGTTTCAGCTTCAACATCAGTCCTTCCAATGAACACCCAGGACTGATTTCCTTTAGAATGGACTGATTGGGTCTTCTTGTAGTCCAAGGGACTCTCAAGAGTCTTCTCCAACACCACAGTTCGAAAGCATCAATTCTGTGCTCAGCTTTCTTTGTAGTCCAACTCTCAAATCCATATATGACTACTGGAAAAACTATAGCCTTGACTAGACGGACCGTTGTTGACAAAGTAATGTCTCTGCTTTTAAATATGCTGTCTAGGTTGGTCATAACTTTCCTTCCAAGGAGCAAATGTCTTTTAATTTCATGGCTGCAATCACCATCTGCAGTGATTTTGGAGCCCAGAAAAATAAAGTCAGCCACTGTTTTTAGTCCAAGGGACTCTCAAGAGTCTTCTCCAACACCACAGTTCGAAAGCATCAATTCTGTGCTCAGCTTTCTTTGTAGTCCAACTCTCAAATCCATATATGACTACTGGAAAAACTATAGCCTTGACTAGACGGACCGTTGTTGACAAAGTAATGTCTCTGCTTTTAAATATGCTGTCTAGGTTGGTCATAACTTTCCTTCCAAGGAGCAAATGTCTTTTAATTTCATGGCTGCAATCACCATCTGCAGTGATTTTGGAGCCCAGAAAAATAAAGTCAGCCACTGTTTTCTCTGTTTCCCCATCTATTTGCCATGAAGTAATGGGACTGGATGCCATGATCTTAGTTTTCTGAATGTTGAGCTCTAAGCCAACTTTTTAACTCTCCTCTCTCACTTTCATCAAATGGCTCTTTAGTTCTTCACTTTCTGTCATAAGGTTGGTGTCATCTGCATATCTGAGGTTATTGATATTTCTCCCGGCAATCTTGATTCCAGCTTGTGCTTCCTCCATCCCAGCGTTTCTCATAATGTTAAATAAGCAGGGTGACAATATACAGCCTTGACATACTCCTTTTCCTATTTGGAACCAGTCTGTTCTTCCATGTCCAGTTCTAACCATTTCTTCCTGACCTGCATACATGTTTTTCAAGAGGGAGGTCAGGTGCTCTGTTATTCCCATCTATTTCAGAATTTTCTACAGTTTATTGTGATCCACACAGTCAAGGGCTTTGGCACAGTCAGTAAAGCCGAAATAGCTGTTTTTCTGGAACTCTCTTGCTCTTTCGATGATCCACAGATGTTGGCAATTTGATCTCTGGTTCCTCTGCCTTTTCTAAAACCAGCTTGAACATCTGGAAGTTCACGGTTCATTGCTGAAGCCTGGCTTGAAGTTTTTTGAACATTACTAGTGTGTGAGATGAGAGCAATTGTGTGGGAATTTGAGCTTTCTTTGGCATTGCCTTTCTTTGGGATTGGAATGAAAACCGACCTTTTCCGGGCCTGTGGCCACTAATGAGTTTTCCAAATTTGCTGACGTATTGACTGCAGCACTTTCACAGCATCCTCTTTCAGGATTTGAAATAGCTCAACTGGAATTCCATCACCTCCACTAGCTTTGTTCGTAGTGATGCTTCCTAAGGCCCACTTGATTCACATTTCAGGATGTCTGGCTCTAGGTGAGTGATCACACCATCGCGATTATCTGAGTCACAAAGATCTTTTTTGTACAGTTCTTCTGTGTTCTTGCCACCTCTTCTTAATAGCTTCTGCTTCTGTTAGGTCCTTACCATTTCTGTCCTTTATCGAGGCCATATTTGCATGAAATATTCCCTTGGTATCTCTAATTTTCTTGAAGAAATCTTTAGTCTTCCCTATTCTATTATTTTCCTCTATTTCTTTGTATTGATCGCTGAGGAAGGCTTTCTTATCACTCCTTGCTATTCTTTGGAGCTCTGCATTCAAATGGGTATATCTTTCCTTTTCTTTTTGCTTTTCACTTCTCTTCTTTTCACAGCTATTTGTAAGGCTTCCTCGGACAGCCATTTGCTCTTTTTGTTGAGTTTTTTGTTGTTGTTGTTCCTTGTAGAATCCCAGAAATCCAGTACCCTTCTCTCATTTCCTTCCATTTCTGTCTCTTTCTCTCCATACAGGTTTGCTCGTATAACATTCTTAAAAATCTTGTAGATCTCCTGTGTAATCTGAGAGGATTAATGTGATTAAACAGGTGGTGGTTATTCAGTCACTCAGTTGTGTCCCACTCTTTTTAACCTCATGGACTGCAGCATGACAGGCTTCCCTGTCCTTCACCATCTCCTTGAGTTTGCTCAAACTCATGTCCATTTAGTCAGTGAGGCCATTTCATCTTCTGTTGTCTCCTTCTCCTTCTACCTTCACTCTTTCCCAGCATAAGGGTCTTATCCATTGAGTTGGGTCTTTTCCATTAAGTTGGCTCTTTGCATCAGGTGGGCAAAGTATTGGAGCTTCAGCTTCAGCATCAGTCCTTCCAATGAGTATTCAGTATTGATTTATTTTAGAATTGACTAGTTTGATCTCCTTGAAGTCCAAAGGACTCTCAAGAGTCTTCTCCCGCATCACAGTTTGAAGGCATCAGTTCTTCAGCACTCAGCCTATTTTTGTCCAGTTCTCACATCCATCTGTGACTGCTGGAAAAACCACACCTTTGAGTATATGGACATTTGTTGGCAATGTAATGTATCTGCTTTTTAATATTCTGCCTAGGTTTGTCATAGCTTTTCTTCCAAGGAGCAAGCATCTTTTAATTTTGTGGCTGCAGTCACCATCTACCATGATTTTGGAGCCCCAAAATAAAGTCAGCCACTGTTTCCACTGTTTCCCTACCTTTTTGCCATGAAGCGACGGGACCAGATGGCAGGATCTTTGTTTTTTGAATGTTTTAAGCCAGCTGTTTTACTCTCCTCTTACCTTCATCAAGAGGCTCTTTAGTTCTTCTTGGCTTTCTGCCATAGGGTGGTGTCATCTGCATATCTGAGGTAATTGATATTTCTCCCAGCAATCTTGATTCAAGCTTGTGCTTCATATAGCCTGATATTTCACATGAAACCTGTATTTCCTAAAGCTGTAACTAGGTCCCAAAAACTTGATGACAGATATTAGCAAAAATTTTTTCTCTCACAGTTATAGGAAATAAAGTCTAAAATCAGCATGTTAGTAGTGATGTTCTTGGAGTTGGCATTCTGTGTCTTAAAGTAGCTAAAGTCAGTTTCTGCCTCCTTCACTAGTCTCAGTCTCCTTTCTTATAGGGAAACTAATCTTAGGACTTAGGGTTCACTCTGTGTCCAAGGTAATCTTATCTTGGCATATCAAAGATCCTAGTTCCAAATTAAATACACAGATACCAGCAATTAGGAGATTATCTTTTTTGAGGGTGTCTCAGTTCAACCCACTGCAGGCACCAAAAGTGAATCTCAGTGTATTTTAAATGTGAATGCAAATCATTATTATGTAGATCGAAACACTCAGAATATGAAGACAAATGACCAAAACATTAAAAAGCAACTTTTATGATTAAGCAGTTTTTCTTTTCTCTATCAAAATATTAACTATTTCGAGAGACAGTGTTGTTAGAAAGTCCCATTCTGTTATCAGAATTTAAAATACAGCCAAACTTTGGAGAGCAGGCTTAAAATGAGAAAAGTTGTAAGAAATTTGTATTTGATGATGTTGAAATCATTGCTGAATGGTGGGGTAATGTTTGTAGATGTATACATAAGGGATAAGTCTTTCCCAACTGTTGCAAGCTGTCTGCTCTTCCTTCTTTCCCCCTCCTTATCCTCCTTTCTTCCTTCCTTCTTCCTTCTTTTCCTTCATCATCTTTTCCTCTCCCTTTCTCCTTTCCATTCCTTTCTTTTTTTCTACTTGGCTTGAATTAGCTTTGAGCATCTGCTTCTCAAGGCACTTTGCCTTTGAAGACTTCAACAAAGTAGAAAATAAATAGTAATTTGTTTTAAATGTGGCACAGAGTGGAGTTTCTGCCTTTCCCTTTGGAGCAAATAATAAGGTGACATTGAAGTAGCAATAGGAGCAGTGCCAATCCAATCAACAAATCAGCTAAGAATTTAGCCAGGGTTATGCAAGGGGCCAGATTCTCAGGCTTTGAAGGATTTGGCCTCTATTCTTTAATGGGTTATAGTAGGTGGAGAAATTAGTGTGTTAACAGAGCAATGATAGTGACAACAATAATGGCACTGCTATGAACATATCATCTTCTGTTATGAACTGCACTTGAGTTGTCGTTTTCATCTTTAAACTAAATAGGCTGTGGCCTGCTTACTCATTTCTCATTTGAAACTATTAATTCTTTCCTAAAAGTTTGCTTTAGACATGGATGTGACATTGTCACATTTGGGTTTTGTAAGGTGGCATGTAGAAAAGTCAGTTACCTCCGTGCTGGTATGAAGACATCATGGGATTTTTTTTGCATACTGTCATCCGTTGTATCTGTTAGAAAAGTTTGAGAAGTTTGTCCACAAAGCCAATAGTTTGGGATCTGTGTGCTGATGAAATCCATACAGTTGGGTTAAGTTGGCCATTAATGGGTCAGGGCCAGACATGAAAATTAACTCTTTAAAAATTTTTTGAAATCTTAAGCTAATGGGACACATGTATTAAGGGTGTCTGTTTCAGTCCTGGATACAGTTGATTATGGCACTAATGCTTTATTTCCATATGTAAGACTACTTTACCTTTAGGCTGATTCTTCCATGCTTGTGTTATTTTTTTTCTCTCATTTTATATTTGGCTAAGAATTTGAATTAGTCTGTGAAACTGACTTGGTAATATTTTGAAGGATCCTGTCAGGTATTGTTTTTACTGGTTGTATAGGGAAACTAAGAAATGAGGGGGCAAGGAGATAAAGATCAAACATACATTTAGTGGGAAAGACTTTGCTGCATCATGCCAGTGAAACCTACTTTTCTTTATTATAGAACACAACTAGGCTTGTTGCAGCTATTGAATGTGGGGTCAGTAAGAGATGGAGAGCTGGTGTTTTGTTGTTTTTGTTCTGTTTTGACAAAGTGGATGCCTATAGGATAATTTCATCTTTCTGCTTTTCTGACATTTATGATCGGGCCATATGTTGGATTCTTCAGATTTTGGTGGGAGCAGTTTATACCATTTCTTACTCCAGATCTTTCAGTGCATTGGTTAGATGTTATCCCACTGTTTTTATTTTGATTTCTTGCCCTGCAAATTTCCTTTTGGAATATCTGGAGATGGTTATGACTGCCTTACCCAATATAGTGGATTTGTAAGGGATATAATATTGCGGCTTCAGAGAGAGAGTGGTGATGACACCTGGATTAGAAAACTTTTCTCAATCAGGCTATATTAGCTAATTATATTCTACTAATTATGTTCAGCCTAATTATAGACTTGTTCTTGGCCAAAGAATTTGGAAAGTGAAAAGCAACTGCTTTCTAATAGGTGAAGTAGAATGGTGGATTGGACTTGTGAATTTTCCTTTCTCCCTCTGTCCCTTCCTCCCTCCCTCCCTCCATTCCTTGCTTCCTACCTTCTGTCCTTTTAAGTTTTTTTTAAAAAAACTACTGTAATAATTCATTCCAAATACATCAGTCAAATGTTGCCTTTTACCATCTTTAATGGAGAGGATCCTGCTAGTATGCATCAGTCAGTTTATATTAGAGATAATTAGTATGGGCTTCCCAGGTGGCACTAGTGATAAAGAACCTCCTTGCCAATACTGGAGACATAAGAGGCATGGCCTTGACCCCTGAGTTGGGAAGGGCCCCTGGAGGAGGACATGGCAACCCATTCTAGTATTCTTCCCTGGAGAATCCCATGGACAGTGGAGCCTGGCAGGCTCTAGTCTATAGGGTCGCACAGAGTTGGACATGACTGAAGCGATTGTGCACACAGCACACAGTATGGATTCTACTGGATTTTTAAATGGCCAATAATAATGTGAACTGTAAAGTGTTCATCAGTTTTTCCCATAAGCTTTGGCTTAAAAATATTTTTCTGCATGAATTGTGATTCAAATATTTGAATAGAGTTTTGTCATCGATATAGCAATGAGATTTTAAAGTTTTTTAAAGCTGCTAATTTATCATTTTCCCATGAGACATCTATATTTGTTAATTTTGTGGTTCCTATTTACACGTGTATTCAATCAAAGGTAATTTTTCAGCAACAAATATGTGCAGACATATTAAAATACTGGACCTATGTATGTTTAATAATTTCGACAAAGGAGTGATAATGTGTGATTGTGGGTAGCAGAGAATTGGTTAATGTGCTTCTGGTAACATTTGAAAAGCACCTTTTACATTTTTGTCAGACCAGAATTTCTGGTTGACAGTAATGAATTGATGAATGACCATTTCAGTTTTACCAAGAGTGATCAGTTTGTGTGTTATTTTCATCAGATATTGTTCATTGTTGTTCAGCTGCTCAGTTATGTCCGACTCTGCAGCTCCATGGACTGTAGTATGTCAGGCTTCCCTGTCCTTCACTATCTTCTGGAGTTTGCTCAAACTCATGTCCTTCAGAAAGAGTGACTTATGACAGATTAGTCTATTTATTAATGAGTTTTTATAGAAAGCAAATCTATTGAAAAGCAGTGGAATGTACTCAGATATCAGATAGTTCAGTCTTTCTCATGATATTTTTTAGTAAACATCGGGCTGGCAGATCAGAAGATGTGATTTAGCCTTTGCCTTGCCCTCACTGATAAATCAGTGATCTTGAACAAACTTCTTGATCTCTCAGCCTTAGTTTCCTCATTTGTAAAATGAATGCATTGAAAAAGCTTACTTTTGAAGTCTTGTTTAGAAAATCTGTAGCTTTATTTAAGGTGAGGGTATTTTCCTGAATCTTCCCATTCTAATGATGGTTTCGGGTTTGACATTTTGAAAGAAAGCTATCATTGTGGTCAGATTTGGTTTTGACTACTTTGAACATAAGTTGTAAATTTTTGGCTCTATTTTCTTGAAATAAGAATTTCAGGCCATGTATGACTATTTGGTTATTCCTATGTTTTTCTTTTGGTAAGTGGGATGCCTGGTCTGTTACAAGGTGGTTGTATGCTTACCATCAGTAACTTTGAAGTAAGCAAAGTGGGTTGATTTATCTAGCTAGTTTTAACATACAGTATCATAGAATGATATCATAGAATGTTGTTCATTGTTGTTCAATTGCTAAGTTGTGTCCAACTCTTTATGACCCCATGGACTGGCACACCAGGCTTCCCTGTCCTTCACTATCTTCTACAGTTTTCTCAAACACATGTCCGTCAGGAGTTGGTAGTATATTTTAGAGATGATTTCATCCAGCTCTCTAATTTAATAGGTAAAGAAACCTGCTCAAAGATGTTTCTTAATTTATATGCTGGGCTTATATCAGAAAAAGAGCATTGATCATAATCTCATTCATTCATTCATTCAACAAACAGATATGTGAATCTATCAAGTAGCCTTCTTTTTGAAGACCAAAATTTAAATACATTTTTAACAATTCTTATTATGATTTTAAATAACTCTGTTGAAAAATGAAACACCATTCTTGCTTACCTAATATATTTGGCCTTCAGATCCTGTCCATTCAGTCTCATCTTTCAGTTCAATTCAGTTCAGTCACTCAGTCGTGTCCGACTCTTTGCGACCCCATGAATCGCAGCACGCCAGGCCTCCCTGTCCATCACCAACTCCCGGAGTTCACTCAGACTCACGTACACCAAGTCAGTGATGCCATCCAGCCATCTCATCCTCTGTCGTCCCCTTCTCCTCCTGCCCCCAATCCCTCCCATCATCAAAGTCTTTTTCAATGAGTCAGCTCTTTGCATGAGGTGGCCAAAGTACTGGAGTTTCAGCTTCAGCATCATTCCTTCCAAAGAAATCCAAGGGTTGATCTCCTTCAGAATGGACTGGTTGGATCTCCTTGCAGTCCAAGGGACTCTCAAGAGTCTTCTCCAACACCACAGTTCAAAAGCATTGATTCTTCGGCGCTCAGCCTTCTTCACAGTCCAGCTCTCACATCCATACATGACTACTGGAAAAACCATAGTCTTGACTAGACGGACTTTAGTCGGCAAAGTAATGTCTCTGCTTTTGAATATGCTATCTAGGTTTATCATAACTTTTCTTCCAAGGAGTAAGTGTCTTTTAATTTCATGGCTTCAGTCACCATCTGCAGTGATTTTGGAGCCCCCCAAAATAAAGTCTGACACTGTTTCCACTGTTTCCCCATCTATTTCTCATGAAGTGATGGGACCGGATGCCATGATCTTCGTTTTCTGAATGTTGAGCTTTAAGCCAAGTTTTTCACTCTCCTCGTTCACTTTCATCAACTTTATTCAGTCCTTATTTATTGAGCAGACATTAGATACAAGGTGCTGTTTGAGATATGTATGTTCAATGGCAAGTGAAATTTCGCCTTCCTAAATTGAACTTAATGTCAGATTTTGAAATCTCCCTACTGTCTGTCTTTTCCTTACTTTCCCAAGTGCCATAGTATTAAGAGTATCATCATTATCTTCCCCAGTATGTGAGAGAGATGGGCAATGAAGAGTACAAAACAGTAAGTAGTGATAAGGGCAACGAATAAAAATAAAGCATGATTAGTGGACAATTATGAGTGTGTGCTATTTTATATAGGGTGGTCAGCGAGCATCCCTCTGGTACAATGATTTTTGAGTAGTATTCAGAGGAAATGAGTGTGTGATATCTGGGGTGAAGAGTATATCAAACACAGCAAATAACTTCAATAGCCTTATGGTAATAATGTGCTTATAATGATTTGAGGAAGGCCAGTGACAACAGATGGACGGATTTAGGGAGAGAGGGGTATAACTTTCTGCTATGGGAGGGATTATAGAGTTTATTTGCAGTAATGTGGAAGCACAGAAATTGTAGTCAGATGTGTGATATTTTATAATTTAACAGATATTTATCGAGTACCCACAGTATGCCTGGTACTGTTTTACGTGTTATGGATACTGTGGTGAACAATTCCTGTCATCATAGAAATTACATTCTTTGTGATTGCCCTCAAGTTTTAGGGTAAAGCATCTGCCTACAATGTGGGAAACCTATGTGTGATATTTTATAATTTAACAGATATTTATCGAGTACCCACAGTATGCCTGGTACTGTTTTACGTGTTATGGATACTGTGGTGAACAATTCCTGTCATCATAGAAATTACATTCTTTGTGATTGCCCTCAAGTTTTAGGGTAAAGCATCTGCCTACAATGTGGGAAACCTAGGTTCAATCCCTGGGTTGGGAAGATCCCCTGGAGAAGGAAATGGCAACCCACTCCAGTACTCTGGCCTGGAAAATCCCATGGACTGAGAAGCCTGGTAGGCTACAGTCCATGGGGTCGCAAAGCATTGGACACGACTGAGCGACTTCACTTTCACTTTCAAGTTTTAAAGAACTGTTTTTGCTGCAGTCTTGGAAGAAGGATAGAATCAAAGAGGCAGGGATGTTGGCAAATCATCATAGTGTGGACTAGGGAACTAGCAGTGGAAATGTTGCAACTGTCCAGATTGTAGATCGTGAGATGGAGACATTCAGTCAGTTCAGTTCAGTCGCTCAGTCATGTCCAACTCTTTGTGACCCCATGAATCACAGCATGCCAGGCCTCCCTGTCCATCACCAACTCCCAGAGTTCACTCAGATTTACGTCCATCGAGTCAGTGATGCCATCCAGCCATCTCATCCTCTGTCGCCCCCTTCTCCTCCTGCCCCCAATCCCTCCCAGCATCAGAGTCTTTTCCAATGAGTCAACTCTTGGCATGAGGTGGCCAAAGTACTGGAGTTTCAGCTTTAGCATCATTCCTTCCAAAGAAATCCCAGGAAGACATTAGGAGGTTTAAATAAATAAATAAATTGCAAAGGGTTTGCAACAGTGCCTGGCACACAGTTGTATTGCTAAAAACTTTGGTGAAGAAATTTTAATCAGGTGTTTTAGACTTTGTTGAAGTTAACAAAGTTAAAGACTTGGTTAAAAAAATAAAAATGAACATCAAGCCAGTAGGGTTTTGTGATATATCAAAGAATCAAAGAGGCAGGGATGTTGCGAAATGATCATAGTGTGGACTAGAGGAGTAGCAGTGGAGATGTTGACAACTGTCCAGTTTGTAGATCATGAAATGGAGACATTAGGAGGTTTAAATAAGTAAATAAATTGCAAAAGGTTTGGAACAGTGCCTGGCACACAGTTGTATTGCTGAAGACTTTGTTAAAGAAATTTTAATCAGGTGTTTTAGACTTTGTTGAAGTTAACAAAGTAAAGACTTTGTTGGAGAAATAAAAATGAACATCAATGTGGATTGTGATGGGAAAAAAGGAGAGAAACTAAAAATGATTTCAGGATTTTTTTGAGCGAAGGGAAGATTGGTAAAGGAAAATAAAAGGTTTGACATTGGACATGTTAATTTTGAGATTTCTTTTAGATATACATGTAAAGACATTAATAGGCAGCTAGATAAAGAAATCTGAGGATTAGCTATGGCAAATTGGAGATATAATTTAAGGAGTTGTACAGAGATGATATTTAAGTTTACTTATCAGTTGAACAAGTTAAAGAAGAGGTCTCATTCTCTGGAACTCCTGCAGTTTGAGATTGGAGCAGTGCAGAAGAGCAAACAGGACGGACTGAGAAGGAGAAGAAACAAATGAAGAAAATATTTCAAGAAGGAAGAGGGGTGGATTGGGCTTGGTGGTTGGCAGCAGCAGAGGCTACATGATTTTTGAATCTTCTTATATTTTCTTATAAAAACTAGTCTAAGGTTAAGGGGGAAAAGTCCATAGATAATATCTTGAATAGCAAAACAGATGGCAGTTATGCTTATATGATTTATGGTGCAGAAGCTAGTAGAGCTGAACTATTGACAACAACAAGATAGGCGTGTCTGTCACATCCATGTTTGAGTGATGGAGGGGAACATAAAGGGGATTTAGGGTTGTTCTGGGGGCCTGCTGCTGCTGCTAAGTCACTTCATTCGTGTCCGACTCGTTACGACCCAGGCAAGAGTACTGGAGTGGGGTGCCATTGCCTAGAGACCCAAATATTGCCATGCCAAAAGAAACAGTTCCCACTCAGAGTAGAGGACCTGGAAGCTAGATCTGAGGACAGCAGCTAAAGCTGGCTGAGTCTCTGAGCCCTCATTTCTTTTGGAGATACGCAGAGAAAGTACCATCTTAAAGTCATCCATGCTAAGGAGAATGGTAAACATCGTACAGACATTGAAGGGGGAGAATGTTCAGATACTGGTAGGGAGGGGATCAGAGAAAGCATTTATCAAAAAGTACTCAAGAAGTCGCTGCATTGGAAAA
This sequence comes from Oreotragus oreotragus, assembly GCA_006410675.1. Taxonomy (NCBI): domain Eukaryota; kingdom Metazoa; phylum Chordata; class Mammalia; order Artiodactyla; family Bovidae; genus Oreotragus; species Oreotragus oreotragus. Next base: position 394,170 of record SJYX01001978.1, read on the forward strand.
ACACTTTTTTTTTTTAAACCTTATAATAGCAACAGAAGAAGAAGCCCTAGAATCATGAAGCTGCGCAAGTTCTTCAGGCTAACTTCAACTCAGAGTAAACTGGTACATGGTTAAGAGAAAAGGATTGTTGCAGAACTGAGTACAGTGATGGAAGCATTTGAACAGCAGGAAAAATCAGAAGTAGAACAACAGTTCCAAAATGAGAAAAGAACAAATAAGATATAGCTGATAGAAAAAAGACATAAAAGAAAAAAAATCCCAAAATGAAGATTAAGCCTGAAGGAATAAGAGGGAATGCAATAGTATAGAAAGAAAAAAATCATAAAGCATGACAAAATGAAAACTAACATAAATGAAGAAGAATTTGAGAGAAAGGAATAATTGTAGAAAACAAACAGTATGTTTGTTTTTACCCGATCCAGTATGTGTGTAATTGGATTCCCCGAAGAGGAAGACTAAAGAGGTGAAACAGAACTGTATGAACAATGTAGTTCAGCCACCATACATGATATGAAAGAAGACTGGGGCCTATTTTGAAAATGTACATATATACCTGAAAAAATAGACCCCTGACAGTCAATTATGAGACATCTTCTAGTGACTTTAAACAAAGTGTTTTTCAAAATAATATCTAGGGAATCTGTAACTCCAATGACTCTGCCTTTTTGGTTTTCCCAGGATAGTCTATATTTATACTGTTATCCTAGTACAGTTATTAACAGAAACCCCTTTTATTCTCAAAAGTGACCCAATTTGGAAAATTAATTGTATAGTCAATCTAAATATAAAATAAAATTAGATCCATGACATACTTTTTAAAAAACACACTATATGCCAACAAAATAATATAAGATAATTAGAATATTCAAATAAAGTATGAATCAGCACAGCTAACTGGTTTTCTGTTTTAAAAGCTGCAAATGGTTCTCAGCAATCAGAAACTTAAGGATTGTTATTCTCTTCGTTGTTTATGAGAAATCTTTCACCTCAGTGAATTCCAAGAAGTAAAATTTTAAAACCAGCATTCTCTGATCAGAGTGAAACAAAATTAGAAATGAAATAGCAAAATCAAAGAAAAACACCATTCAGCTTAGAAATTAAATTGGCACAAACATACTATTTCTTTCTTCCACCAGTGTAGGTTTTTGGCATTCATGTAACGTTTGCAGAACGTAAAATTCATCATTTAAAATAATACAAAGTATAGTTCAGTGTTTTTTTTTTTTTTAATAAGTGTATTCACAATATTGTTGTACTGTCACTAGTATGTAACTGGCCAGATAGTATCATCACCTGAAGCAGCCTTGTATGCATTAAGCAGTTGCTCCCTAGGTCTCTTCTTCCCCAGCACCTGACAGTTGCCAATCTACTTTCTGTTTCTGGATTTACCTATTCTACCTATTTTGGACATTTCACATAAAATGAAAGCATGGAATACGCAGCCTCTCGTGTCTAGCTACTTAGGCATAGCATAATGGTTTCAAGGTTCTTTCATATTAAAACATGTATCATTTCATTCCTTTTATGGGTGAACAATATTCACTTCATTGAATACAAGTATTATCCATTGTATGGATAATACTTCATTTAAAAAATGATTAGTTGGTGAAAATTTACATTGTTTTTACTTTTTTGCTATTATTAAATAATGCTCATATGCACGTTTGTGTCCAAGTTTTTGTGTAAATGTATATTTTCAGTGCCCTTGGGTGTATAATTAAGAGTGAAATTTCTGGGACATTTGGTAAGTCTATGTTTAATTAAATCTACCTTTAATTTTTTGAGAAGCTACCAAACTTTTTCACTGTGAAAGCACTATTTTACATTTCAACCAGCAAAGTGGAAGGGTTTCAGTTTCTCCACCCCCTTACCAATACTTATTTTCTGAATTTTAAGTATAGCCATGCTGGTAGATGTCAGTGGTTTTGACTTTAATTTCTATAATGGCTAATGATGTTGAACATTTGTTTTTGGAGAAATAGCTACTCAGTTCTTGGCCCATTTTTAAAGTTTGATTATCTTTTTGTTGCTGATTTCCAAGAGTTGATTATATATCCTGGATCCCAGATCTTAGGTCTGTTGATATTTTTACAGATATTCAGTGGGTTGCTTTTTTGCTGTCTTAGTAGTATCCTTTAATGCACAAAGTTTTAAGTTTAGGTGTTTTTAACTTTCTTTGCTTGTGCTTATATTTTAGTGTCATATTTTTAGAAATTGTTACTTAATCCAAGGTGGTAAAGGTGTGCACCTATCTTTTCCTCAAGAATTTAGTAGTTTTATCTTTTCTATTCAGGAATATGATTGATTTGGTTTTAATATTTATACATCATGTGAATTGGGGTTCCAGGTTTAGCCTTTTGCATGTGTGTCCAGTTTCCCACCATCATTTGTTGATATAATTATTCTCTCCCTATTGAACTGACTTATTTACTCTTGTCAAAAATCAGTTGCTTATAGATATATAATCTTATTTTGAAGCACTCATTTTTATTTTCCACTGGAATCTCTATCCTTATGCAAATACCACATTGTTTTGGTTATTGCAGCCCTTTGCTCAGTTTTGGAATTAGGAAGTGTAAGTCCTCTGACGTTGCTTTATTTTTTGAAATTGTTTTTGTGACTCATAATCACTTGCAATTCTATATGAATTTTAGGATGAGCTTGTCTGATTCTGGAAAATAAAGTCCCTGGAATTTTGATAGGGATTGCATTGAATCTATAGATAAAATTTGGGATTAGTGACGCTTAACATATTAAATCTTCAAATCCAGGAATACAGGATGTCCTTCCCATTTTTAAAGACTCTACATGTTTTATAGTTAGTAGTGTAAAAATTTCACACTTCTTTGGTAAAAAAGTATTTCTAAGTATTTTACCTTTTTTATGCTTTTGTAATTGGAATTGGTTTTTTTTTTATTTCATATTTGGATTGTTCATGCAAGTGTATAGAAATACAACTGATTTTTTGTGTTAATTGTCTTTCTTATAATGTTATTGAACTTGTTTATTTAATAGTATTTTGTTATTAGACCTAATAATTTTTCATAGTTTCCCACATATAAAATCATGTCTTCTGAAAATCTGGATAGTTTTACTTTTTCATTTCTAATCTAATAATTTCTAAGAACACTTTTTATTTATTTTTCTTGCCTGATGCCCTTGCTAGAATTTCAGTATACTGTTTAATGGAGTTGGAAAGAGTAGGCATTCTTGTTTTGTTCCTGATGTTAGGGGAAAGTCTTCAGTCTTTCATCAATAATATGATTTCAGCTGTGTGATTTTCACAATGCCTTTATCAGGTTGAAGGTATTGCTTTTTGTTCTTAATTTTCTGAATATTTTCATCATGAAAGTTTGCTTGATCTTGTCACTGTTTTTCTGGGTACTAAGATAATCTTGTAGGCTTTTATTTCCTTCATTGTTTTAATGTGGTGTATTAAATGGATTGATTTTTATACGTTGAACCACCTATACGTTCCTGAGATAAATTACACTTGGTCGTAGGCTATAGACTTTTAAATATGCTGTTGGATTCTGCTTACTGCTGTTTTATTAAGGAATTTTGCATCCATATTCATAAGAAACATTGCTTTGTCTTTTCTTGTGTTGTCTTTGTGTGGCTTTGCATTAGTGTAATACTGGCCTTATAGAATCAGTTAGGGCATGTTTTCTCATCTATATGAGAAAGGTTGGTGTTAATCCTTTTATAAACATTTGTTACAATTCACCACTAAAGTCATTTGAAAGAAAGGATTTTCTTTTGTGTAAAGTGTTTTTGATTACTGGATTCAGTCTCCTTACTTGTTAAAGGTCTGTTTGGTTTTCTGTTTCTTCTTGAGTCAGTTTTGGTAGTTTGCATATTTCTAGGAATTTGTGCCCTACAACTTTGTTATCTAATTTGTTGGCATGTTGTATTTGTTCGGTCACTAAGTCATATCTGACTCTTTGCGGCCCCATGAACTGTAGTGTGCCAGGATTTCTTGTCCTTCACTTTCTCCCAAACTTTGCAAAAATTCATGTCCATTGAGTTGGAGATGCTATCTAACCATCTCATCCTCTGCCACCCTCTTCTCCTTTACTTTCAGTCTTTCCCAGCATCAGGGTCTTTTAGTGGTTCATAATATTTTTTGTATGTTCTTTTTTTTTTCTTTAAGTTTAGTAGTAAGCCCTTTCCTTGTTACTGATTTTACTGATTTGACTCATCCCTTATCTCTTCTTTTTTTCCTGCCTTAGTCAATGAATGTTTGTCATATTGCTGATTTTTTATAAAGAACCAACTTTGGTCCAGTTGATTTTCCCTATTGATTTTCTATTCTTTTCTTTTTATTCTTTTAGTTTTTCCTTCATTATGCTTGATTTGGGTTTAGTTTATTCTTCTTTTTCTAGTTCCTTAAGGTGAAAGGTTAGGTTATTGGTTGATGTTTTCTTTTTTTAATATAGATTTTAAATTTCCCTTGTGATTTCCTCTTTGATTAATTGGTTATATAGGAATATGTTGTTTGATTTCTATAAATTTGTGAATTTTCTCACTTTTTCACTTTATCTCAAATTTCATTCTCTTGTAGTTGAAGAGAATACTTTATGTGACTTCAGTATTTTAAAATGTATTAAGACTTATTTTATGGTTTACCATGTATTCTGTCCTGGAGATTGTTTCATGTCTACTTGAGTGGAATGTGTATTCTGTTGTTTCTCCAGTATTCTTGCCTGGAGAATCCCATGGACAGAAGAGCCTGGCAGGCTACAGTCCATGGGGTTGCACAGAGTTTGACACAACTGAAGCAACTTAGCACATACTGTATTCTAAGGCATGTGCAAAGTAATAGATTGCTGTTCCTCCAATGTAAGAAGATGTAGCCATCGATTAAGTGTTTATTTTCAACTGCAATAAAATATGTCATAGAACATTTTTATCATTTATAAAATGTCTATTTGAAAGACCTCTTATACGAATTGCTTAATATATTGTACTCTATGTGTGCCTTTAATAGCACCCCAGTACTTTTTAATGGTTGATGTCATTATTCAGAACCATAGTTGCTGAATGGTCAAACTTTATTATTGAAATGGTACATATTCATCTTCAATTTCTAGATAATGATGTAAAAGTAGAATATATTCTGTTTTATTTAGCAGATCTAAATGAATTTGCTTTGCTTTAGATTGTAAAACACTAAAAAGCTCTTGGACCTTTTTGGTTCTAAGTTTCAATTCTGAACTAAAGAGATTAGTTGGTAATTGGTATTGTCAATGAGAGAAAAGAGTAAATTAACATTTAATTAGTTAAGTCTGAAAAATCTTGGTTTTAGTAAAATTCAGTTGTTTCTTTTGGGTTTGTAGAAGGTTTAATATTTTAATATATATTGTTAATTTCCAGAATTTGTTTGTCCATGTAACCTATTTTATATGAGTTTGTTATTAATCAATGGCCTTACGGTAGAGTATATGCTTCTCAAGAACTGCTTAAAATGTTCCACTGTGACGTGAAAAGAAAATGTCATAATACCTGTTTCTCTTTATTTTTTTTTAAATCTTGAAAACTAAGAAAAACAAAATCTATGTTATTATTCATCATAGAAATTGATACCTTTGCCCTCCTAGGTGCCTTTATGAAAGTCACATATCATTAGTGAGATAACCTAACCTGAATGGGAGTTCCAAAGTGATGAGTTGGTGGTGCTGCCCATGAGCCTTTGCTTGTTTTTAGTATAATAAAATGTATGAGCTTGCTTTACTAGGTGATTGGATTTTGCTGCTTTGTTATTTATTTTTGACTGAAACAACTCTTTAGTCCATTTTAAAGGAGATCAGTCCTGGGTGTTCATTGGAAGGACTGATGTTGAAGCTGAAACTCCAATACTTTGGCCACCTGATGCAAAGAGCTGACTCATTGGAAAAGACCCTGATGCTGGGAAAGATCGAGGGCAGGAGGAGAAGGGGACAACAGAGGATGAGATGGTTGGATGGCATCACTGGCTCAATGGACATGAGTTTGTGTAAACTCTGGGAGTTGGTGATGGACAGGGAGGCCTGGAGTGCTGCGATTCATGGGGTTGCAAAGAGTCGGACACGACTGAGCAACTGAAGTGAAAACAACTCTCACAGAAATGGGAAAATGACTTAAAAAAAAGATTGTTGCCATGAGCCATAGATTGATAATCATACCAACAAAAATCAGTGTCTATAACAAGGGCCCTTATTGGTCCTTTATGTTTAGGCTTTTTGGTAAAGAGTGATTTAGCTACAGAGAGATATATAAAGCTATATACTGGAAAAGGCAATTAGAATTTGATAATGAAATAGAAATTCTTGAATAAGTTAAGTATAAGCAGTTTATAAATGAGGAATTGGTAACATTCCCAAGTGGCACTAGTGGTAAAGAACCTTCCTGCCACTGCAGAAGATGTAAGAGATGCAGGTTCGATCGCTGGGTCAGAAAGATCCCCTGAAGGAGGGCATGGCAACCCCCTCCAGTGTTCTTGCCTGGAGAATCCCATGGACAGGGAAGCCTGGAGGGCTGTAGTCCATATGGTTGCACAGAATTGGACATGACCATGGCAAATTGGCACACACTCTCACAAGAATTTATTTAAGTCGCTTCAGTCGTGTCCGACTCTGTGCGGCCCCACAGACGGCAGCCTACCAGGCTCCCCATCCCTGGGATTCTCCAGGCAAGAACACCAGAGTGGGTTGCCATTTCCTTCTCCAGTGCATGAAAGTGAAAAGTGAAAGTGAAGTCACTGAGTCGTGTCCAACTCTCAGCGACCCCATGGACTGCAGCCCACCAGGCTCCTCCATCCATGGGATTTTCCAGGCAAGAGTACTGGAGTGGGGTGCCATTGCCTTCTCCACTCACAAGAATAAATGAACAAGAATTGTTTTTCTTGTCTTTTTTCCTAAATATCATTAATTTGCTCACCAAGTCCACTGAGGTGATGGTGCAGTCATTCAGAGTCCCTGGCTGACAGAGGCCCTCCTGCTGTTTGCAGCACATGGCTTTAATTGTCACCCACGGCAATAGTGGGGGACAAAGGAAGTACGTGGAGGATTTGTTGGAGGTTTTGTGGTTCAGGTCTGAAATGGTGTGCGTCACTTCTACCTACCTGACATTCCTAAAATAAATCATACTTGGTTGAGATGTATTATTTATTTATTGCTTGATTCCATTTACTAATATTTTATGTAGAATTTTAGTTTTTGTTTTCATAAAAGAGATTGGTTCATAATTTTATCTTTGCAGATTTAAGTATAAGGGATATGCTTTCTTAATAAAATATATGGGGAAATAGTCCCTCTTTTTTCATTCTCTGGAAGATTTTGTGTAAGAGTTCTGTTATTTATTAACTGTTTACTAAAAGTAACCTTTTTAATAATCTGCACTTGTATGTTTCTTGGTCAGAAGTTTTATTTTTTTTATAACGTAATATAGGCTCAGTTTTTTTTTTTCCTAAACACATACAAAATTTTTCATAATTTTTATTTCATCTTCTTTCAGTTTTGTTTTGTTTTTCCCTAGGAGTTTTTTCATTTTATGTTCTCCTTAATCTAGTAATTCTCAAATTTTGTTACATATTGAACTATTGACATATGTGTATTACTGGAGAAGTAACGAAAAAAAAAGGTCCTGGCTTTTTGGATGACACAGGGCCTCCTGTCTCTAGATCCAGGTCCACAATTGCCAGATGTCTCAAGGGATAACACCATTGCCTTAGGTTATCTTACCTGTGAGCATGGTTTTCCTTTCCCAGTTATGGTTTCCCTTTAATCTCTCATTGCTATCTTCAGAATGCTTTTAAACAGAAAGTTTTTTTTTGAATGAGTTTCTCTTTGTTTTCAGCTGCAACATTGGTGTGCCACGAATCACTCACATCACTTATAAATGCAAAAGTCAGTGGTGTGTTATTTTGTAAACAACAACAACAACAAAACACATCATAGCTTAGTTTCTTATTTTCTTTCAGGAAAAGCATAAACAAGAATTGGAAGATATGAGGAAAGCGGGTCATGAAGCCCTCAGCATTATTGTGGATGAATATAAGGTAGTTATTTGAGAGTCTGTTTCCTTTATTCTTTTAAAGTTTGGCAAATTTTAGTAAAAACATTATGTATATGCAAATATTCACAGATTATAAAATTGTTATCATATTTTCACATGGAATTCCTTTTAGTTGATCAGCAGTACTCATTGAAAGTGTACTTGGTAGATTACAAAGGTAATGTTAGATGTTGCTCTGCATTTGAGAACTTACGGAATGTTTGAATACACAAGAAAGATTGAAGTTTTAAAGCAAAATGCTATAGAATTAATTGCTAAATTAGCTTTTTTGGTCTTTACTGTGATTCTACTTTTATAGGAAAAAAAGATATATGAATATGAAAANGGTAGATTACAAAGGTAATGTTAGATGTTGCTCTGCATTTGAGAACTTACGGAATGTTTGAATACACAAGAAAGATTGAAGTTTTAAAGCAAAATGCTATAGAATTAATTGCTAAATTAGCTTTTTTGGTCTTTACTGTGATTCTACTTTTATAGGAAAAAAAGATATATGAATATGAAAATTATTGTCATACTTTTTTCTTTAAACAAGTTAAATAGATTTGACATTAAATAAGTATCAATATCAATGATATACTCAGTATTACTCTAAATAAGCTAAGCCTGCATAAACTTAAACATTTAAAGCAAATTCAGAGTTAAATGAGAAAATCTTTTCCTTCCTAAACTTCATTTTAGATCGTTTTTTCCCATGAAGCATTAAGGAATGCTTTCTTGTTGAAATCAAATTCCAGCAGTTCTCCCCAGAAATCACATGTGAATGGTTTGATGTGCCTCCTTCTAGAGATTTCTCTTTAAATACATACACACACATATTTACTCATGTTGTGTTTTATAATTTTGATTTGCTTTTAGAAATATGTTCTTCTACTCAATCTATTCTTTTGTTTCTTGCTATACTTGTCAATATATATTTTCCTGTCAGTATATATAAACTTATCCTATTTTTGTCATTGTTCTATACTACCATATTCTATATTTATATACATGCACATACATATATATGTATATATACATGCACCATAATTGGCTTAATTCTACCTGTATAATTAGGCATTAGTTTATTTTTTATTTTTAATTATTATAATAACTATTTTTAAAAATCCTTCTATCATATGTGGAATATAGACATTATTTGTTGATTCAACTTCGTCCCTAGACAAGATAGAAGTTCATTTCATTTTAATTAGCTGACAGTTTAATGTTAAAAAGCTTCTGATAACAAGTCATTTGAATAAAAGTAGTAAAAGAAATAGATCTAGATTTTAAGTGAAAGACACTTAAAAAAAACTGAAGGTATTAAAATAGTCTGGTAGATGATAGGTCTTGGGACCTGGAAAGTCATTTTTATGACCACACCCAATATAGAAACTTGTGCCATTCTTGAGAAGGCTGTTTTAAAATGTCTGCTTTTTATAGCTGTGACTATTGGCTCTTTTCTTTATAATGTTGGGAATTTTTCGTTCTACTAATATAAACCAGCTTTATAGTTATTGAGTTGGAGGAGAGTGTATAAGATCTATTTGAACCATCTTCTCTTGTGTCCTAAGGCTAAGGGTGGGAAGAATTAAAATAATGGAATTTATGTAATTCTTCTGGCATATTATATGATGTATTTTTGGATGAATTTATGTTTTACTTATTTATATTTATGAATTTTAAATTAAATGTTGTGAAATTACTTACATTGTTATGTTGTTTTGAAAAACTTAGTATTTTATATTTAAAATTTTTTTGGTTCTGGCTCTACATATTTCCTTTGCTAAAAATATATTTATAGTGTATTACTTTCAACACTGGCAAATAATGAGTTTAAAAGCATATGTGACAGCTTTGCAAATACATTTTGTAAATTATATTTTAAAGAAAATTAGTTGAGAGCCACTCATTTCACATCTTTGTCTCGTATCATTATGGGATGCTCATTTAGAAAAAGAATTTAGAAGTTTCAGGCATTATGCGTTTATTTCAATTTGCTTAAAAGGATTAGGTATCAAATCAAGTATCCTACAAAGTTATATTTAATTTATCATATTATAGTCAGTTAATACCTAAAGTATATAAATTCTCTTATAGCATGGAACTTCAGTATAAATACTTTTTATATTTCCTTCTGTATTGATTTATTGGTGAGCTTCACATTTTGCTTCACAAGGATACTACAGTATTTTTACAAAGGATATATCTGATAATTAATTATTGTATAAAATTTTAGAAGCTAAAGAGTCTTAGAATGATACTGACAACTTCATAGTACTATGGAAAAACTAAAGTAGTTTAGATAGGAAAAATGTCAATGTTTTCTTGGTTGGTTAGTTGTCTTTGTAATGTAAATATTGATGATTTGTGGCCCATTAATGGAACAAGAAAAAAAAACAATTTTGTTTTTTTTTCATCATGAATTCATGCCTGAGAAGTTCATGTGCTAATTATTTTATTTTGCTTCTCTTTTTGCCTCATTTGCCCCAGACAAGGTACTGGAGAAGTAATCAACCCAGAAATATCAATGAGGTCAGATGATAGACCCCAAGAAAAACCTACTCTTTCTATCCAGAAGACCAGGAAAGCTTCCACTTGCTTTAGATAGTAACCATTCTAATTCCGCCAAATACCAGAAAGCAAACTGTAGCCTGACCCCAAGCCCTGCCCACAAAGGCTAGATTTGACCTTTTATCAGTTTGTAATGAGGTGCCCTTTCTCATCCTCATTGGGGTGGTGTGTGTGTTAGTTGGTCAGTCATGTCGGTTAGTTGCTCAGTCATGTCGGACTCTTTGTGACCCCATGGACCGTAGCCTGCAAGACTCCCCTGTCCATGGGATTTACCAGGCAAGGACACTGGAGTGGGTTGCCATTTTCCTTCTCCAGGGGTCTTCCTGACCCAAGGATTGAACCCGGGTCTCCTACATTGCAAGCAGGTGCTTTACCATCTGAACTACTAGGAAAGCCCTGTTGGGTTGGGGTCACTTTCATTTTTATATTAATTTTAGAATCAGTATGTAAGTTTAAAAAGTCCAAGTTGGATTTTAATTGTGTTTTCATTGAATATGTAGATCAATTTAGGGAATATTGCCATTTTAACTGTAATAAGTTTTCTGATCCATAGTCATGAAATGGCTTTATGTTTATCGTCTTTAATTGCTTTCAAATGTTTTATAGTTTTCAATATTCTTTTATTCTTTTTGACAATGTTCTAAATTGAATTGTTTTTCCTAATTTCATGTTTAGATTGTTCAGTGCTGCCATGTTTTTGTGTGTTGTTCTTATACATGGTCATTAGTTCTAATAGTTGTTTAGAATTTGTAAGATTTTCTCTATATAAGACCATGCCATCTGCAGCTAGAGATTGCATCCTCTTTTTCAATCTGGATGCTTTTCATTTCTTTTTTCTTACCTAATTTCCCAGGTCTTTCAATATAATATTAATAAGAGCTACAAAATATATATGTATATATTGATTAACCATTAAGTGTGATGTTATCAGTGAGATTTTTATAGATGGCCTTTATTAAGTTGAGGAAATTTCATTTTTATTTGTATTTGATTTTTTTTAAAAATCATGAACGGCTGCAGGGTATTATCCAATGCTACATCTCTGTTGAAAAATTATTTTTTTTTTTCCTTTACGTGATGTGTTCCACTTGTCTCCTGCATTGCAGGCAGATTCTTTACTGCTGAGCTTCAGGGGAAGTCCCTATTATTATGTATTATGTACTAATATCCTTATCTTTTGCTACCCTTAATAATGATATATCATAATTCATACATTTTTATTCTCTAAATTCCTGAAGGAATTTGCATCTCTGCAAAAATTTCCTCTTTAGGACTGCTAAGAATTTCTACTAGTAGAGCTGATTGATTGAGTCAGATAAACCTAATCTAAGCCCTAGCTCTGGTACTTGCTAACAGTGTCACCTCCGGCAATTGAATATATATGAATTTTAATTTCCCTCTAAGTATATGAGGGAATAAAACATAGAACCTATTAAGAGAAGTATTGTGAGGACCCAGTGAGATAATGAATGATGATCGTGGCTAATAATAATAGTATCACTGATTCAGTGGACATGAATTTGAGCAAATTCCGGGAGATGGTGGAGGGCAGAGGAGCTTGGTATGCTGCAGTCCATGGGGTCCCAAAGAGTTGGATGTGACTTAGCAACTGAGCAACAAAACAAAAGTGGTGATGCTGTCAATAAATTTTTGCAATTTAGTTTTTATAACATTCAATATATCAGTTTTCTAGTATAGCAATTTTGATGGCTTGTCATTATCTTACAGCTGACTATTAATTAGCTTACTTCTCATAATTATACAGTCTGGATGCTTGTTTCAGTCTGTTTTAGAAATGTCTGAGAGAAAGCGATCATGGTCCAGCCCTTCATATTCCTGGGCTTCTGCTAAAAAGTCATTGTTCTTTTATTCATTTAGAAAGTAAAGTTATTATTCTCCACATAAAATGATTAATTAAAAAGAAAAAAGTAAATAGCTTGCTTCAGACTGATGAATGAAAGAAAGAAAGTGAAGTCACTCAGTTGTGTACGACTCTTTGCAACCCCATGGACTGTATCCTGCCAAGCTCCTCTGTCCGTGGGATTTTCCAGGAAAGAGTACTGGAGTGGATTGCCATTTCCTTCTCCAGAGGATCTTCCCAACCCAGGGATCGAACCTCGGTCTCCTGCATTGTAGGCAGACACTTTACCATCCATCTGAGCCACCAGGGAAGTCCATGATGAATGAAAGGCCATGTGAAATTCTGCTTAAGTGCAGAAGAAAACAATGCTAACACTAACTTAATGTGCTACATATGCCAACTTTTCCTATGATATTTACTTCATTGTATTTATTTTGTTTCTTTCATGTCATGAATTAAAAAATCTTTTATCCTGTTAATTAACAGCAGTAAAACAAATGTAGATCTCGGGTGGCTTGCCAGAGGAGCATGCCACATCTAAGATTGTTTACTACAAGCAACAAGAATTTTCCTTTACTTGTTTAACTGGGCTTTTTTCTTCAAATTGTCATTTGCTACTATATACACTAGCTCAGACTTCACAGTTCTTTATATCTGTAGTTTTCTCTATCAAGTATTACTATCCATGATATGTGTGCATGCCGAATCACTTCAGTTGTGTCTGACTCTTTGTTATCCCATGGACTATAGCCTGCTAGACTTCTTTGTCCATGGGGTTCTCCAAGCAAAATTACTGGAGTGGGTTTCCATGCCCTCCTCCAGGGGATCTTTCTGACCCAGAACAAACCTGTGTCTCTGAAGTCTCCTGCATTGGCAGGGGAGTTCTTTACCGCTAGTGCCCCCTGGGACACATCCATGATGTAGAATGCCTTTTTTATTAAGGTAATGTGTAGTTGTATTACTGGGCTGCTGTTTTGCTTGCGGTGCACTCATCAGTTGTCATTGATTAGGGTATCTTAACCTGCACTTTTTGCAGGACATAATAAATTACTTGGGTTGCTTTTAAGAAATCACACTAATTTTCTTCTCTGGAAATTTAAAATCAGTTCACGTAGGTGGGATTTAGGCATCTATATTTTCTTTGAAGTTTTAGAAGTCATTCTGCTACCCCAAGGAGGTTGTTAACTTATCCCTTCATGTTTATTTGCCTATCATTGTATCCTACCTGTTGCTATTTTCCCCATTCTTATTATCTAAATTGAGCCTGTCAAGATTGTGGGTGGGTGGATATGTGTGTCTGTGTGCCTGTTTAGATTGAAATCACTATAAAATTTTTCCTTATGAGAAAATGAGAGATATTCTGACAGATTTAAATGACAGTTGAGTGGACCACTTTCTGTTTTTAAAAGTTACAAAAGAAGCAAAAGTTTTAGCTGTAACTAAGGAACTAGATTTATCCCACATTAAGATTTTTTTAAGTGAAAAGTTAAAGTGAAGTCGTTCATTCATGTCCGACTCTTTGTGACCCCATGGACTGTAGCTACCAGGCTCCTCTGTCTATGGGATTTTCCAGACGAGAGTTCTGGAGTGGGTTGCCATTTCCTTCTCCAAAGATTTTTTTAAACTTAGGTCTTATTTTCCTTTATGTAGGATAAGTGATCAGAGCAAGAAAAAATTTCTTTACAGTGGAGTATTGCTATAATAACACAGAGGGACTGTCAAAGAAAATCATATATAGAAAAAATACAGGCACATTTGCTAAAATAAATGTAGTTCTTTAACTGAAGGCATGTGATGCCCTAAATTTTAAAGAGAAAGTATCTTGCGATCTCCATTTCTTGCACAGATATGTTTGGGTCTTGTTTTTTTTTTCCCCCAACTAAATAAATACATTTATTCAGTTGATATACTGTATGTAAGTGCTTGAGGTAAAACTATTTTAGATGTTAATACCTTCTTAAAGTTAATTTTCTTTTTTATCCAAAATGACTTTTGGAAAGAATTTTCCAAAGAAAGTTCTAGTTGACTCAATGTGTTAAACATCAAAGCTAGAACTTTTGCTCACATGCTCTAACGGTGAGTGGAAAGTACTCAAAAAATTAAGTTTAGCATGTTGTTTCTATTTTATTTTATTTTACTTCGAGTCTGGTTCACTGATGATCCCAAATTGACATGTATAAGATAACATAGGATTTTTTTGGTTAATAGTTTTGTTTTACTACTATATACTGAATCTTCTTTTTCAAGGCAGTGACAAAAGACTGCCTCCTTTCTTTCTTTCTTTTTAATGTGGTGTTTGCTTTAAGATAGATCAGTTAGAAAAAAGTGCTTTTCCTTTTGAAACTGTAGTATTCAGAATTTATTTCATCCTGAAATTGTATTTGCAAGTTAGTTATTTTCTTTGCTCGGACTCAACTTGTTTGTTTTTCAAATTGACTTATACTCAGCTGTCTTGTTGCTTAAACTTAAGGGATTTAGACATTTTTCAAATCATAGGAGATAGAAGTGTTGAAACATTGAATGTGATATAGTTAATAGATGAGTCAAAATGGTGACTGGAAAGTTAGCCCAAAAAAAGGCAAAAAAGAAAATGCATTTTGGTTTAATATTTATTGCAAACACCAATAAATTATAACTGTAGTGATTTAAGGTCTATTACATGTTTCTTGGCCCCCTCATGGGTGCCTAACCTAAACATTTTCTTTATCAGTTTTTTGGTGATGTGAGAATTAGTTCCTGGTCATCACATTGATTTGCAAACTAGAAGTTTTTATACCCTCTTCTGAAACATTAGAGCTTTCTATTCTAGCCCTTGTGTCTTGTGTGCATGCTTTCGGCCAAGTTGAGTACATTTAAAAAATTCAGGCTTATTTATGTTTATTTACATATCTCAAGATATTTCCACCAGATTAGACATATACTCATTTTTCAGTCTTTGTTTCTGAAAGCTTGTCTGAATTGATGATCTTTAACTTGGTATATTACATCCCAGATGCCAAAAGCCACTGAGTGCTAGACACATGATTAGTGCTTATAAATATTTTACTCATTTAAATGAACAGGCAGGGAATTAGCTGATTCTTTTCTAAAGTCTCAGAACATTTTATGAAGAGAATTTCCTGATTTTTTTCCCTTATGTTTAAGTATCAGAGTATTGAACTAGATACACTAGAGTTTTTGCTTATGAGACATATACAGTCTCTGCTATTCAGAGTGAAATATGGTACAGAATTGCTATATAAACTTAAATTGTTCTAAAATTATCTTGAGTAAAATTCTTTATTTCCCATTTGATCAACCATAGTTTTATCGAGAGTACTGGTTTATTGTGCATTTCTCAAAGGTTAGTTTCCTTAAGTCTCTTTTGCTATGGACTGCTTTGAATTTCAGCAGTGTAACATATGTCATATGTCAGCTTAGAATATCACATGCCTGCTGTATTCCATTTTTCAAAAGCATCTACTTGCTAGTATTTTATTTGAACTCTTGAGTTGTTTGTACTGTTTTATAAGGGAGAACATAATACATTTTGGAGACCAATTTTTCCCAGGGTGTAGAATTACTTTTATTGTATAAAGTTCTGCTCCAAGGAGGAGGAAATGACATTTTCTCTTTTTTTGATGTTTTCCCTTGATTAGAGATTGCTAACTTTTTGTGTAAAGAGAGGATAAGTAAAAATGAAGATACGTGAAATGTGTTATATATCTTTTAAAAAAATTACACCTTTTTGTTAACCCAAAGATATGAAATAAATTTATAGTTTTAGTTATTTGATTGAACAAGGATCCTCGTAAATTCCAGCTTATATCATATGATCAGATTTTTCCTGGACAAATAAAGATGCTTGCTGTTGCCAATAGCATTTGGCCTAACAGCATGCTAGATACTAGTGATTGATTTGGAACTCACAACTTGGCTTGTCCATTCTTATCCCTCCCATCAAACTTAACCTCAGCAGAGGGTTGAGAAAGGTTTGGTAGTTGAGAACTGTTCTTATGTGCCTCTTAGTTTTCTGGGCTAAGCCAGAATCTTGCATGCAAGGCTATTCTTGTGGTTTTCCAGCCAGGCCAAAACCAAAAGGCATTGGAAACATTGCAAGAAAACTTGTTCTAATATAGATTTAAGGCTTTCCTTTATATTGTGACTGGATTTTCAGCCTGATAGTCAAAGGAATGAAGGAGAAGACTCCATTTTGTATTGAGTATATAAATTTCAAATTTTTGCTGCAGAGAAGTCTTTGAAAAATAACTCCAAAGATTAACAACAAAATTAATGAATAGGTTTTATTTAGTTGTTTCTTAAGACATGTAAGACCTGCCTTTTTGCATTAGTTATTTTTGGCTTACCTTACAAAATGAAATTTAAATGTCATTCTTTTTATATTAGGTTAATATTTGTGACTAATGTTAATGAGACTTGAAAATTGTGATTCCTGTCCATTGTTAATTAGTTACAGACTTCTGCTTATTATCATGAAAACTCAAGCTGGTCTATCATAAGTACCTTTTATCCATAATAATATTATCTTTCTGTGTTGAATGAGGCTGGGTCTGTTTTGTTCTTATAGGGTTGAAATAAACCTTCTCTTTAACAATGTTATTCAGGAGGTTTCTACATCTAGTAGGAATGCTGAAAGAGTGAGTTTATAGTAGTATCTAAAGAATATAATTTCTGTAACTATTCTAGTCAATGTGATGTATGTATCGGTTATGTGATTTTTAATCTTCCATTATTATAGTGAACTAAATTATCAGTAAGGTCTGTCTGTAATCAGTCTTTTTAAATTTTTGATAGTATTGAAGTCTTACATGTTTATTAGACTTTAGAAGAGATGTAATTGATGTGCTATAGATTTATTTTTATTGGAAACTAATAATCCAGTTAGTGGACAATTACATACCATAGTTCTTAAAGCCAGAAAAGATAAAATGGTTAAAATTATTCTTAGAAGTCCAAATGAAGATATGTATATAAAAATTTTATATATGCCTATATATATACAATATGTTTTTATGTAATTTTATATATACAGATATATGTATATCTATAACATATATACATATAACTTATATATATATATGGATATAGATATATAAGTGTATATAAATGTATTCAGTTCAGTTCAGTTCAGTCGCTCAGTCGTATCCGACTCTTCGTGACCCCATGAATTGCAGCACGCCAGGCCTCCCTGTCCATCACCATCTCCC
>SJYX01001980.1:3288-20936 GCA_006410675.1 Oreotragus oreotragus
TGTCTGTTAGTGTTTCTCTTATGTAATGAGGTGCTCCTATGTTGGGTGCATAGATATTTACAATTGCTATGCCTTTCTCTTGGATTGATCCTTTGATCATTATATAGTGTCCTTCCTTATCTCTTATAATATTATTTAAGATCTATTTTGTCTGATATGAGGATTGTTACTCCAGCTTTCTTTTGCTTTCTATTTGCATGGAATATATTTTTCCATCCTCTGACTTTCAGTCTATATGTGTCTTTAGGTCTGAAGTGGGTTTCTTGTAGACAACATATCTATGGGTCTTATTTTTGTATCCATTCAGCCAGTCTGTGTCTTTTGGTCGGAGCATTTAATCCATTTACATTTAAAGTAATTATTGATATATATGTTCCTATTGCCATTTTCTTAACTGTTTGGGGTTGATTTTGTAGATCTTTTTCCTTCTCTTATATTTCTTGACTATATAAGTCCCTTTAACATTTTTTGTAAAGCTGGTTTGGTGGTACTGAATCCTCTTAACTTTTGCTTATCTGAAAAGCTTTTTATTTCTCCAACAATTGTGAATGAGATCCTTTCTGGGTACAGTAATCTTAGTTGTAGATTTTTTCCCTTTCAATACTTTATATATATCCTGCCATTCCTTTCTGGCCTGCAGAGTTTCTGCTGAAAGATCAACCGTTAAGCGTACGGGGTTTCCCTTGTATGTTACTTGTTGCTTCTCCCTTGCTGCTTTTAATGATTTTTTCTTTGTGTTTAGTCTTTGTTACTTTGATTAGTATGTGTCTTGGCATGTTTCTCCTTGGGTTTATCCTGTATGGGACTCTTCTTGGACTTGACTTCAACCGTTAAGCGTACGGGGTTTCCCTTGTATGTTACTTGTTGCTTCTCCCTTGCTGCTTTTAATGATTTTTTCTTTGTGTTTAGTCTTTGTTACTTTGATTAGTATGTGTCTTGGCATGTTTCTCCTTGGGTTTATCCTGTATGGGACTCTTCTTGGACTTGACTGACTATTTCCTTTTCCATGTTGGGGAAATTTTCATCTATAATCTCTTCAAAAATTTTCTCATACCCTTTCTTTTTCTCTTTTTTCTTCTGGGACCCCTATAATTTGAATGTTGTTGCATTTGATATTGTCCCAGAGGTTTCTGAGACTATCCTCAGTTTGTTTCATTCTTTTTACTTTATTCTGCTCTTCAGAAGTTATTTCCACCATTTTATCATCATCTTCCAGCTCACTGATTAATTCTTCTGCTTCAGATATTCTGCTATTGATTCCTTTGTTTTTTATTTCAGTAATTGTGTTGTTTGTCTCTGTATGTTTATTCTTAATTCTTCTAGGTCTTTGTTAATTAATTCTTGCATTTTCTCCATTTTGTTTTCAAGGTTTTAATCATCTTTACTATCATTATTCTGATTTCTTTTTCAGGTAGTTTGCCTATTTCCTCTTNAATTGTGTTGTTTGTCTCTGTATGTTTATTCTTAATTCTTCTAGGTCTTTGTTAATTAATTCTTGCATTTTCTCCATTTTGTTTTCAAGGTTTTAATCATCTTTACTATCATTATTCTGAATTCTTTTTCAGGTAGTTTGCCTATTTCCTCTTCATTTATTTTGACTTCTGTGTTTCTGGTTTATTCCTTCATTTGTCAAACATTTCTATGCCTTTTCATTATTTTTTTTTTAAGATTATTGTGTTTGAGGTTTCCTTTCCCCAGGCTCCAAGGAAAGTTAAATTCTTTCCTTGAAGAAGGTTGAAGTCTTTCTTTCTTTTTGGCTTCTGTCCTCCTAAGGTTGGTCCAGTGGTTTGTGTAAGCTTCCCATAGGGTGAGATTTGAGCTGAGTTTTTGTTTGCTTGCTTGTTTTCCCTCTGATGAGCAAGGCTGAGTGAGGTGGTAATCCTGCCTGCGGATGATTGGGTTTGTATTTTTGTTTTGTTTGTTGTTTAGATGAGGCATCCTGCACAGGGTGCTACTGGTGGTTGGGTGATGCAGGTCTTGTATTCAAGTGGTTTCCTTTGTGTGTTCTCACCATCTGATACTCCCTAGGATTAGTCCTCTGGTAGTTTAGGGTCTTGGAGTCAGTTCTCCCACTCCAAAGGCTGAGGACTTGAGTGACTGTGTTAGAGCAGCCTGCACAGGCCATGTGCAAGGAGAACTTGTGCTTCGGTGTGATGGGAGGTGGCAGCTGCAGCGGTGACTACGCCTCCACCGGTTCTCTAGACTGACTTTTAATAGTATTTTACCCCCATTAGGAAGCCTTTTTCACCTTGAAAGTGTGAGTCTCTTAGTAGTGTCTGACTCTTTGGGATCCTATGGACTGTAGTACACCAGGCTCCTCTGTCCATGGAGTGCTCCAGGCAAGAATACTAGAGTGGGTAGCCAGTCCTTTCTCCAGAGGACCTTCCTGACTCAGGGATCAAACCCAGGTCTCCTGCATTGCAGGCAGATTCTTTACTGTCTGAGCCACCAGGGAAGCCCATTTTCACCTTACTTCAATGCANAGTACACCAGGCTCCTCTGTCCATGGAGTGCTCCAGGCAAGAATACTAGAGTGGGTAGCCAGTCCTTTCTCCAGAGGACCTTCCTGACTCAGGGATCAAACCCAGGTCTCCTGCATTGCAGGCAGATTCTTTACTGTCTGAGCCACCAGGGAAGCCCATTTTCACCTTACTTCAATGCAAATATTTCTCCATGTGAAAATTTGGGGGAAATGCAAGTAAGTTTAGAAGTCCACTTCAAGAGAAAACAGAGAAAGTATTTTTCATGCCAAAAAAAAAAAAAGAAGAAGAAGAAAAGTTTTGTAATGACCTTGTTTCCCTGGCCTGTGGGATTGAGTTTTTTCTCTATCAAATGGTTGGGTAGAAGATATGCTTAACTTCAGAAGCTCATAGCTTAGTCCAGGAGCATAACATAGTCTCACTGAGTTTCAGTTTCCCCATCTGTTATAAAAAGGATGGTTTCTGTTTCACATGATTTACAAAGTTGTATATTGAGAAATGAATAAAAGTGGGATATTTTTAATTATTTTCCTTATAATACAAACATTTCTTAAATATAACAAAATTTGGAGAAAAAATACTTAGCTTGAGATAATAGAATGTAGTTTATTATGCTTTATGCCATATGCCTAGATGGTTTCCAGTTTCACAACCTCAACAATGAAAGAAAAGGAGTCCATACCTTCTAGTGCTTTCTTCGGATCACGAAAGCCTTTCACAGAAGTTCCCAATCAAGCCTCCATTTCATTGGCCACAGGTGACTCCCATGTCCAATTCTTAAACCAAACACTTACAAGAGGAATGGAACAGTGAAGACTGCTTAGAGCAGCCTCGGTTTCACCTGGGGGCATGTGCATGAGAGGGCATGCCTGAACGAGACCAGGGTTTATCACAAAGAGGGGAAGGCACTGATGCGGTGGGAAGCCATCAATTTCCGGTACTGTCTTTGCCAAACTCTTGTAAATTGTCCGTTTACAGTGTCTGACGTCCCATGACTCTCTAACCTCTGGAGCCAGGTCTTGCTGTGTATCCTCAGCACCCAGTACAATTCTGAGACCCAGTGGGAACTACATAAGCATTTATTGGATTTTATTATTGAATTTTAAATCCATTCACCTCTAAGGCTCTAGGAACATGTTTCAATAGGAAGCTGACAATGGTTTCTGCACTTTTCTTGGTGCCGGGCAGAGACCTAGCATGGAGGAAGAAACCCGCCATGGTATGTATAAAACTCCTGTGGGGCTTCTATGATTCTTTGATTTTTAGAATGATTTCATTTCCCTTCCCCCTTTACATTATTATCTAAAGCCTTTAGAACTAATTAGAAGTGGGAGGATCAAAGATGATATATTTTAAATTTGCTTCCCGCCTCACCCACTTAAAGTAAAGAATCCTGCATAGCCCATTAAGCTGGAGGTACTTGCTGACAGGAAGGAAACCATCTGGTGAACAACTTCTGTTAATTATGTTGGAACATACTAACGAGAATAAAGAACAGCCCTTAATGACCTTCCCCTTGGTGGCAGAATCCACTGCAGAGTAGACAGTCATGGCTCAGAGCCAAAAGTTAATGGTTAGTATTGGCACCAAACACTCAGGCTCAGTAGTACTTAATAATCTCCCCTCAGTGGAGAAAGTATTTCAGGCATTCACAGCATAAATCCTCCTAGCACCTGCATGTAACTGAGCTCCAAATAGTCATTTAGGGCATTATTGGGAATCCCTTAGTAAATGTGAATCTGGGCGTTACCTTCTCTGTATCTTTCTTTGCATTTGGACATATTGAATCAGGCCAGACAAAGATTTGCATTTTGTTTCAACCAATAACAAGATTTAAATATTACTTGGCAAAGCGCTGATGCAATTATTCCATATCCCAGAGGGATAAAGAGACACAAAAATAATTATCCTCATTATGACCTGGATGAGTTAATCATTTATAATGATATTCTTTCTAATTCCACCTTACCTTGGAAATCTAGGCAAGCCTGTGCCATCCATACAGAAAGGCAGTGAAAGCTTTGGCATTTGTATCATGAATTAGCTGCAGGCGCCAAAATATCTGTTTTTTTTTTTTATTTCATTCATTGCTTTGCTACTCAGTTTGAGAAAGCTTTTTTAAGTGGCTTATGTAGTGTGGTAAGATTAAGTGAAACTGAAAAGAAAGCTATTTAAAATGATAAGATTTAATACTGAAATTTTAAAGAAATTTTTAAAAGAAAACAAGAGTAGGAAAATAAATTCAAACCAGGAGTGAAAGTAGTGTACACACATATCTGACATGAAATCCTATACATCATTGAGAGTGGGTCACAAATGTGACCCTAAGCTTCCTACTCTCCAAATAGAAGAAGCAAAACAAATGCTCTGGTGGGCACCTGAGGGTTGGGGCTGCCCAGGAAAAAGTTTTGATAACATCTCAGGCATAGGGGTTTTCTAGTATTAAAAGTCCTTGAAGCTTACTGTATCATCTAGTACATTCACAATATGTATACATTAAAGAAAGAAGCAAACCCTGAAATCGCTGCTTCAAATCAGGCGGGAGATGTTATTTTGATAGAAATCTTAAAGAAAAGTTCTGTAACTAGGAACTGTCAACATTTAGCTCCTAAATTATAACAAATCTATAAGGAATATGGATCTGTAATATATTAAAGTTTAATAACCCTAGATATTAGCCAAGAAACTGCTCTCTATATAATTTCTTGATGTATATTTAAGGCTTTTCATATGTACATCAAGAATATAATTTTTATAAAGGCAGGTATGTCCAAGAGTTTGCACAGAAGTACCAAAATAAAAGTTGTTTGTGCCTAAATCATCCCATCTGTGCCTCTTGGACAGTATTCAATACTCTTCGCAACCACATGCATCAAGCAATTGGCTAAATATCCTTGTAGACAGGATGTCTCCTATTTGCATTTGAAGTACTCTTCTGTTTAAAATATAAATGCAGTTAATTTGCATTATTTATTTAATCTGTCTTTGCATACTAATATCACAAAAACTGATAATAAATGTCAGGTCATTATCAACATACCTCACAATATCTTCATCTTCAGTAAATGTATAATTAAAAAAACAAAAAAAACTAATCTTAACTTTCTTTGAAGCTTTACTGCTTGCCCACCTCCTACTATGGGCTGTGCCGCCCACCACTGTTTGAAGTTGGCTCATCTGGCAACAGACTAACTCCAAGCTGTAGTGCACACCTACCATTTAAAAACTTAGATGTTGTCCATGTGACAGATTTAATCAGTCCCTTGGTCTCTCAGACATGCAGCTGTTGGTGAATTCTTTTTTGCTAGTGTAATATTGTAAGTGCCTTAAGTTAGAATTAAAGCTGCCATTAAATTTTCATCTTGTTCTTCAAGAAGACTGTTTTCTGGAAGTAGCATGTGTATACATTTTTAAGTGGCAGTGCCAAAGAGATGCTTTATCAAATCTTTCGTGTTCGGAAAGAATGGCCCAGTTTAAGAGAAAAGTCAGTAAATAATCTAAGTTGTTGGATCTGGGCAAAAGCAGGTTGCCTAGAATTACTGGTAAAAATAAAAATATGACCCTCTTTGGCAGTTTTATGCTACAGATGCTGCATTTAGGATGACAGCATTGAAATCCAGAAAAACACGTGGGATTTATGGAAAGTCTCTTCATGGCCAGATTGCCTGGCCCCTACAAAGCAAAATGTCACTTAAGAAACACATCATTTACCAGTCCTTCAGCAAAACAAACAACCTTTAAAAAGTCCCCCATGGACCCAACGAGGTAAATAGTAATAGAGTTGGAATGTCATTGTGATCAAGAGAGAATGGAGCTTCAGATATTGCCAACTTTTTGTAGAGAAGTCAAAAAGCAAAGGAAACTAAAATTGAATATTGAACAGAAAAAGCGTTTGAAATAACAAAACGAATTTTTGACAACTACTAAGTATGTGTTGTGGGGTATGCCCAGGACAAGTATGCCCAGTATGGTCGGGGAAACAGAAGGTACCAGTGAATGCTTATCCAGTTGAGAAGGAAAGTGAGGACTCCGGGGATTGGGAAATTTATCTAAAGATTATGTCTTGCTGTAATTGTTTCCTATGAATTCTATTTTAGGAAATTCTACAGATATGAATTCTATATCTGGGCCTATAACAGGAGCCACCTATAAATTTCCACTTCCATGTTGGTAAGGTAAAAAAATATGTCGAAAAAAAATGTCAAATGTTTAATCTTATTCTAATGAAAGCTAAAGCACAGAAAAAGATATATTAAGCTTCTATTATTCTATAGGAAGAAGTGCTAACCATTTGATGTTTTGGCTTGTGATCTGATATTCAGAATAATTGAGTGTTAGGGTCAGACAGTCTTGGGATATTCCAGGCTTTACCACTACTTAGCTATGCTATCTTGACTGAGCAAGTTTTATAATCTATTGAAGCTTTAGACGTCCCATCTGTCAAATGGGATAGAATCTTCTTCACAGTGTTTACAGAATAATGTGAAATATGTTGGGCTTTTATCAAAGTGTGTGTCATATAATAACTGCTTAATAAAATATAGCTGGTATTATTAGAGGAAACAAACTAGAACTCTACATCCTAAAAAGTGGTATGAAATTATTCTCATCTAAAGCCCCAAGTACTGTGTAAGGTGCGTCCTACAAGAAGAACAGTGAAAAGTGTTAGCTGCTCAGTCATATCGGACTCTTTTTGACCCCACAGACTGTAACTCGCCAGGCTCCTCTGTCCATGGAACTCTCCAGGCAAGAATACTGGAGTGGGTAGCTATTCCCTTCTCCAGAGGATCTTCACAACCCAGGGATCAAACCTAGGTCTCCCCACTGCAGGCAGATTCTTTACCGTCTGAGCCACAGTGGACAAGACAAAAATCTGAATACTGGACAGATTTAGAAGATAAAAGAGTATTCCAAATAACAACAAACTTCATGCCTTCTTTGAAGACTGTGATACAGCTACAAATTGGTTAAGCGACAAAACACTATAGTCCTCCAAGTTGATGTTGCTGCAAATGCCAAAGCTTCATTTTTTATTATGGCTATGCAGTATTCCATTATGTATAAATAGATACCACATCTTTATCCATTCATATGTTGATATAAATAATGCTGCAATGAACACTGGGGTGCATGTGTCTTTTTTAATTAGTGGGGTTTATTTGGGGGATTATATACCCAGGTAGGTGTTCGTGGGGTTCTCAAGGCAAGAATGCTGGAGTGGTTTGCCATTCCTTTCTCCAGGGGACCATATTTTGTCAGAACTCCCATCATGACCTGTCAATCTTGGCTTGCCCTACACGGCATGGCTCATGAACAGCTGGGAAAAGGCAGAAAGATAGGACACTGAAAGATGAACTCCTCAGGTCTGTAGGTGCCCAATATGCTACTGGATAAGAGTGGAGAAATAAATGCAGAAAGAATGAAGAGACGGAACCAAAGCGAAAACAACGTCTGGTTGTGGATGGGTCTGGCGATGGAAGTAAAGTCCATTGCTGGAAAGAACCATATTGCATAGGAACCTGGAATATCAGGTCCATGAATCAAGTTAAATTGGAAGTGGTCAAACAGGAGAAGAAACTCCAATACTTTGGAGCCGAAGCTGAAACTCCAAATCTTTGGCCACCTGATGTGAAGAACTGACTCCTTGGAAAAGATCCTGATGCTGGGAAAGAGTGAAGGCAGGAGGAGAAGGGGACGACAGAGGATAAGGTGATTGGATGGCATCACAGACTCAATGGATGTGAATTTGGACAAGCTCTGGGGGTTGGTGATGCACAGGGAAGACTCATGCTGTAGTGCATAGGGTCACAAAGAGTCAGACATGACTGAGCGACTGACCTGACTGACTGAAACAGGAGATGGCAAGAGTGAGCATTGACATTTTAGGAGTCAGTGAACTAAAATGGACCAGAATGGGTGAATTTAATTCAGATGACTATTATATCCACTACTGTGGGCAAGAATCTCTTAGAAGAAATGGAGTAGCCCTCATAGTCAACAAAAGAATCCAAAATGCACCACTTGGGTACAGTCTCAAAAATGACAGAATGATCTCTGTTCATTTACAAGGCAAACCACTCAGTATTACAGTAATCCCAGATTATGCCCCAAACACTAATGCCAAAGAAGCTGAAATTGAATTGTTCTAAGAAGACCTACAAGACCTTCTAGATATAACACCAAGATGTACTTTTCATCATAGGGGACTGGAAAGCAAGGGTAGGAAGTCACGAAGTACCTGGAGTAACAGACAAGTTTGGCCTTGGAATATAATGATTGCCCCAAACACTAATGCCAAAGAAGCTGAAATTGAATTGTTCTAAGAAGACCTACAAGACCTTCTAGATATAACACCAAGATGTACTTTTCATCATAGGGGACTGGAAAGCAAGGGTAGGAAGTCACGAAGTACCTGGAGTAACAGACAAGTTTGGCCTTGGAATATAATGAAGGAGGGCAAAGGCTAACAGAGTTTTGCCAAGAGAATGCACTGGTCATAGCAAACACCCTCTTCCAACAACACAAGAGAAGATTCTATACATGGACAGCACCAGATGGTCAATACCAAAATCAGGCTGATTGTATTCTTTGCAGCCAAAAATGGAGAAGCTCTACATAATCAGCAAAAACAAGACCAGGAGCTGACTGTGGCTCAGATCATGAACTCCTTAATGCCAAATTCAAACTTAGATTGAAGAAAGTAGGGAAAAACACTAGACCATTCAGGTAGGACTTAAATCCCTTACAATTATACAGTGGGAGTGAAAAATAGATTCAAGGGGATTAGATCTGATAGAGAGCCTGAAGAACTATGGATGGAGGTTCATAACACTGCACAAGAGGTGGTGATCAAAACCATCCCCAAGAAGAAGAAATGCAAAAAGGCAAAATGGTTATCTGAGGACACCTTACAAATAGCTGAGAAAAGAAGAGAAGTGAAAGGCAAAGGAGAAAAGGAAAGATATACNAGGTTCATAACACTGCACAAGAGGTGGTGATCAAAACCATCCCCAAGAAGAAGAAATGCAAAAAGGCAAAATGGTTATCTGAGGACACCTTACAAATAGCTGAGAAAAGAAGAGAAGTGAAAGGCAAAGGAGAAAAGGAAAGATATACCCATCTGAATGCAGAGTTCCAAAGAAGAGCAAGGAAACATGAGAAAGCCTTCCTCAGTGATCAGTGCCAAGGAATAGAGGAAAACAATAGAATTGGAAAGACTAGAGGCCTCTTCAGGAAAATTAGAGATACCAAGCGAACATTTCAAGTAAAGATGGGCACAATGAAGGACAAAGACAGTATGGACCTAAGAGAAGCAGAAGATATTAAGAAAAGGTGGCAAGAATACACAAGAACTATACAAAAAAAGATACTCATGACCCAGATAACCACAATAGTGTGATCACTCACCTAGAGTCTGACATCCTGGAACGTGAAGTCAAGTGGGCCTTAGGAAGCATCACTACAAACAAAACTAGTGGAGGTGATGGAATTCCAGCTGAATTATTTCAAGTCATAAAAGATAATGCTGTGAAAGTGCTATACCCAATTTGTCAGCAAATTTGGAAAACTCAGCAGTGGCCACAGGACTAAAAAAGGTCGGTTTTCATTCAATCCCATAGAAAGGCAATACCAAAGAATGTTCAGACTATCACACAATTGCACTCATTTCACACACTAGCAAAGTGATGCTCAAAATTCCCCAAGTTAGGCTTCAACAGTACATGAACCGAGAACTTCCAGATGTTCAAGGTGGATTTAAAAGAGGCAGAGGAACCAGAGATCAAATTATCAACATCCATTGGATCATAGAAAAAGCAAGAGAATTCCAGAAGAATATCTACTTGTATTTCATTGACTATGCCAAAGCCTTTGGCTCTGTGTATCACAACAAACTGGAAGGTTCTTCAAGAGATAGGAATACCAGACCACCTCACCTGCCTCCTGAGAATTCTGTGTGCAGGTTAAGAGGTAACAGAACTGGACATGGAACAATGGACTGGTTCCAAATTTGGGAAAGGAGTACGTCAAGGATGTATATTGTCACCCTGCTTGTTTAATTATATGCAAAATGCCAGGCTGGATGAAGCACAAGCTGGAAGCAAGCACAAGCTCCTGCTTATTTAACTTACATGCAGAGTACATCATGAGAAACGCTGGACTGGAAGAAACACAAGCTGGAANAAGCTGGAGGAAATGATCCAGCAGCTGCAGGTCTGGGTGGGCCGGGTGGGGGCAGGGCTGGGCAGTCTGCCCATGGAGCCTCTTTTCTTCCCAGGCTTTCCCCAAGTCCGGGGGACGGTGGGGAGTGGGGGAGGGAACCAGGTGAGGCCAGCGGGCTCCTCTCCCTACTCCCGCTCTGTGCCTCCTTCGTCCTCCCCTACCCTGTCCCCGTCTCCCAGGATTTTCCTGTACCTCCCCAGGAGGAGGGGAAGGTGGGGTCTCTGCCTTGGACCCTGGTGCACCCTCCCCTAGCTGTCTCTCCTGCAGATGGAGACCATGCAGCTGTCTGTAGCCAAGTTGTCAGAGGTGCTGCCCAAGGTCTCAGAGACCTCAGGACTTCACCCCCCTTCTAAAGAGGCCCTGTCGCAGATCTCGATGCCCTCTGGGGCAGCTGGTCACATCTCTGTGACGTCCTCCAATATCTCCCAGACACCCTCTCTGGTGGTCTCACCGGGGGTATCAGACTTGACCACCCTGGAGCCCCAGGCCCAGCAGACGCTGACACAGCTGCACTTTGCGCGGACCCGACGTGCACTGTCGGAGACCCTGACGCCCTTCTGCCTCCAGCCTGAGGTCTTGTTGTGGTCCTCTGCACCCGCCATACTACCCCATGAGATGCCGCTGCGTGAGATGCCGCCCCATGAGATGCTGCCTCTGGCACAGATGGTCTGGTCACAGTCCAAAATGCTGGACCTGGGGCCCATTGATGCCCTCAACTTCTTTTGCGAGCAGCAGCGCATTCGGCAGCAGGGGCCCCTGCCCGAGGAGCCCTACAGCCCACCCCCAGGCCCTCCCTCACCCCCGCAGGTCTGTGGCATGGTGCTGCCACAGTCCCCAGATCCCCGGTGAGCAGGCCATGGGCTCCAGGGTGAAGCTGGGGCAGAGCCTGTATGGGGTGGCTGAGGCGCTAACTCAGCCAAGCCCACCTCCCCACCCTACAGGCACAACCGCATCCTCCGGCTTCAGGAGGCCAGGGTCCAGAGGCCTCCCATGAGACTGAGGGGTGAGTGGGGTCAGGGATGGAAATCGGACCCCGGCCCAGCCCAGTTCCCACCGAGCATCCACCCCATACCACGGTCTCACCATCCTGATGGCCCCCCAGGCCGAATGCTGTCCCGGCTCTGGGTGGACCGCTCCCTGGACAGCACCATCCGCATACTGAAGCTGCCACTGCCTCGGGTGGAACTGCAGCCTTTCCCCCCAAACTGGCCCAGGTCTGCCCGTCCACTGCCCCCACGGCTCCTGCAGCCTGCCCTCCAGCGCTACTTTCTGCCGGATGACACCGACCCTGACAGCTACCACTGACCCAGCAAGTGCCCTTGGCCTGGCCCTGCGTCCCCCTTCCCTCCAGCATGGAGTCAAGACACAGCTCTCCAGCCCAGCCAGATGTTTGCCCCAGCTAAGGCTCAGGGCTGGAATAAAGTCCAGAGGCCACAACCCACACATTGGATGCCACCTTCACCTTTGGGGGCCACTGAGGTGGGCAGGGGGTCTGGTTTGTGGTGAACCTGCTGGTGGCCAGTTGCACATGTGAGGCATGTGTAGGGGCCTGGTGGGGTCTGGGGTGGAACAGGATCTGGGCTGGGGTCAGCACATGTTGAGCAGTGTTCCGGGTGGGGGTGCATTTGTCTGCCCAGAGAAGGAATCCATAGCACGGGCATGTCCCTGATCAGGCACTCAGCAACCTTAGTTACTGGGGTCAGGATGGGCGGGAGATACCAATAGGTGGGCCGGGGAGAGGGGAAGGTCTGGGTGGTGGCAGGTATGTGTGGGGGAACCTATGGTCATTTGATGCAGATGAAACCAGGAGTGGTCGGAGCTTTGCTACCTCTAGGCTGGAAAGGAGAAGACTGATGAAGGGGCCCCGCATGCTTTACCCACAAAGCAGTAAAGGGGCAGTGTATCCTCTGGATCTTTCCCCTCAGTCACCCGGAGATGGACCTTGTGTGGAAGGTGCAGGGTCTCAGAGGGCCTTAGCTTTCTTCTGCACTGCCATGACCTCACAGGGCCCTGCCCCAGCCCCGGCTGGGCCCACGTGTACATTGGCTGTCAGGACAGCTTGTGTGAAAGGCCAGTGCTAGCTCTTCACGTCCTGCTGCTGGGAGGCCTGAGCAGCGACTTCTTTCCTGCACCATCAGCCTCTGATTTTTGACGTTCCTTCTCAATGGTTTTGTGGTTAAAATTGGTTGCTCACACCTTCCCCACAAACCCCTACCTGTGTGAGGCCTTGTTATGGGGCTTCCAGTGGGCAGCTCTTGATGTTTTTCAGTATGTGATGTTCCTTGGGGGCTCAGATGGCAAAGAATCTGCCTGCAATGCAGGAGACCCCGGTTCAGTCCCTGGGTTGGGAAGATCCTCTGGAGAAGGGAATGGCTATCCACTCCAGTACACTTGCCTGGAGAATTCCATGGACAGAGGAGCCTAGCAGGCTACAATCCATGGGATCGAAGAGTCAGACACAACTGAGTGACTAACACTTTCACTTTGGAGCTTCCCTAGTGCCTCAGATGGGAAAGAATCTGCCCGCAGTATGGGAGATTACAGTGTTGGGAAGACCCCCTGAAGAAGGGAGTGGCAACTCACTCCAGTATTCTTGCCTGGAGAATTCCATAGGTAGGAGAGCCTGGCAGGCTACAGTCCATTGGGTTGCAAAGAGTCATACACAACTGAAAAACTAACAGACACACACGATGTTTTATAAAGAGGAACTGTGCACCCTAAAACAAGGATTGGGAAGCCCATGATAGTCTACTTCTACTGGCGTCTCTATGGTTCAAATTATAGAGGCAATAAATGCTTTAGAAAATGGGAATTCTGGTGGTCCGCTGGCTAGGACTCTGCTCTGTCACTGCCAAGGGTAAGGGCTCAATCCCTGTTAAAAGAACTAAGATCCCACAAGTCGTGTGGTACAGCCCAAAATAAAAAAAAAAAAAGTTAAATGTCAATTTTGTGCTGTGTATTACAACTATTTACAAAAGTTAATACGCCACAAACCATGGAATTTAAATGGATGATGTTATGGTATGTTGATTTTATCTCACATGTGTTAGTCACTCAGCAGGACACAGTCTTGTCTGACTCTGCCATTCCATGGACCATAGCTCACTAGGCTCCTCTGTCCATGGAGTCAGTTACATGTTGAATTATATCCCAACACATAACCAGATGGAACTAGTTCTGCCCCCTGATGCACAGGAAGCCACTTGCGAACACTGGGTCGTGGCGAGGAGGGTGTAGTGTTCGGGCAGGTGCCCATCAGGGAGAACAGGCAGCTCATGGTCAAAAGATCCGAGCTCCCCTAGGCTTTCAGGGGAAGGTTTTAAAGACAGTGTGAGGAAGAACGTCATGGGTTTCATGATTACCTCGT
This sequence comes from Oreotragus oreotragus, assembly GCA_006410675.1. NCBI lineage: Eukaryota > Metazoa > Chordata > Mammalia > Artiodactyla > Bovidae > Oreotragus > Oreotragus oreotragus. The sequence goes on from SJYX01001980.1 coordinate 17,356, forward strand.
GCACGGTTCTTTGATTGGTTGATAGGTAACCGGGTGGGGTCACTGCAGGCAGCCTTGTCAATTTTTCAGGTTCCAGTTGGTCTGGGGACAAAGTGCTGGTGGTCAGCCTGCAGTTAACTTCTCCCACCAGCAGGGGGTTTCGGTATCTGCAAAACCACTCCATGGCTATTGCTCAGGTTATTACTTCTAGCCTTTGTGTAGAAGTCCTTGCCTTTGTTTTATGGCTAGACTATTACTACTTTGTCTTGCTTGACTGCTTTGGTCTTTGCATTTTCTCACTTCTCTGATAATTTTGCTCACTGGAACCTGGGGAAGGCCTAGGATGCTAAAGCTCTTCTACAGAGATGGGGGACATTCCAGTGGGGGAGGGGGTCTCTCCCCCTAGGAAGGCCCTACAGGGTCCTGTTTGATTTCAAATAAAGCTATTTTAAAAAACACACAGAAACCTCCTTGAAGGGGCTTCCACTGACCAAAATGAGGACAATTTGAGGATCAAAATAATGACAGTAAAGTATTATATTTCTTTGAATAAACTAGGAATACATGTGTCTTCTTTGATATAAATAGATAAAGCTTTTTTCCCCTACAATAACCGATCAAATTAGAAAACAGCCACTTGGCAACCATCATGGTAATAAATAATTCAGAGAAAAAAACAGTACATGCAAAAACTAGGGAGCCAAAGTTGTTTGAGAAACAGCGTGTTCACACAGCCTCAAAGTATCCTCCCATAAAATACTTATTATATACCAAAAGAAAGGAGTAACTTGACAGGGAAGAAGCTTGGGCCACTCCACCTTAATTAAGTGATCAAGACAAGCCTCTCCAACAGACCAAAGCCATGCTACCCGATTGGACAAGAAAAGAACCCAGCATCTCCAGACCACTCCTGCCAGAAAGATACAACCTGAGTCTAGTCAGGAGGCAACCAGACATGTAGATCAAGGAACGTGCTCCACAACAGCTGGCTGGGGGTCTGTGTCAAGGGCGTGAAGAGCTGTTCCTGCCTAAAGGGCATAAGAGGTGACACACAGGTACTGGGGTAACGGGTTATCTGGGAATCCGACTGACGTCTATGGGTCAATGCTATATGGGGTTTCCTTTAACTTTAAATCACTTCTAAAGACTTCAGATCTTTTAATTCCATCTTAGGAATAGTTAAGGCTCCCTACTGGTGAATTCTAAAGGAAATCAACCCTCAATATTCATTGGAAGGACTGATACTGAAGCTGAAGCTCGAATACTTTGACCACCTGAAGCAGGGAGCCAACTCACTGGAAAATACCCTGATGCTAGGAAAGATTGAGGGCAGGAGAAGGGGGCAACAGAGGATGAGATAGATAGTAACACTGAGTCAGTGGACAGGAGTTTGGGCAAACTCCAGGAGATGGTGGAGAACAGGGAAGCCTGGCGTGCTACAGTCCATGGAGTAACAGAGTCAGACATGACTTAGCGACTGAATCTGGTGATTTCTGTAAAGACTTCCTTGAATCATTCAAAGCATGGGTCCTGAAGGTGCACATTTTTGCCTCAGTCAAAAGTACCCACCAGAGGGCATCATTTATCTAGATTATCCATGATATTTTAATTCCACATCTTAAGGAATTTTCAACTCTTCTGCCTAGGATCTGTGTGGTTGCCTTGGAGAGGCAGCACCTCCTTGGACTCGTCCACCCTCTTCCTCAGTTTCCAGGGGACTTTCACAAAAGTTGAGGTTGGGATTGAGGCTATGAAGTCTCTTCCTATTGGTCTAAGGCTCCTGCACCTTCTGACCTGCTGACTTGAGGGGCACACTGTTCCCTGCAACTGGCTGTCCTGGGCGCTATGGCCTCTCGAGGCTTTGTCCTAGCCCTTAGTGTGAAACAAAAGTAATATCCACCTATTAAGGGACATATAGCTGTGGAAAAGTAATGCACATAACAAATAATTCAAGAGTCAGGTAACAAATTGGGGGGGAAACCCCTACATGAGAAAAGTAAGGTCTCCAATTAGTGACCCCAGCTTCTACCTTAAGACAATAGAAAAAGAACAGCAAATTAAGCCTGAAGTAAGCAGAAGAAAGGAAAAAGGCCAAAGTAGAAACCAATAAACTTGAAAGAGAAAACAATAAAAATAATCCAAAAGGCGGTTCTTTAAGATCAACAAAACAGACAAACCCCTGGCAAGACAAAAGGAGAAAGGAGACACAAATTACCAATATAAAGGATGAGAGAGGTGGCACCATGACAGAGTATACACACAGTAAAAGGATAAGGAAATATTATGAAAAACCTTATGACAATTAACAATTTAGATGAAATGGACTAATTAATTAAAACACACAAACTACCAAAAGTAACCCAAGAAGAAAAGGACAACTTGAATGGCCATATTTCTATTAAATGAATTGAGTTAGTAGTTAAACCTTCCCAAAAAGAAAATTTCAGGCTTCACTGAACATTTATGGAGAAGTAACACTAGGTTTAGTTTGCTGATTTCTAGAATGTCGACGTTCACCCTTGCCATCTCGTTTGACCACTTCCAATTTGCCTTGATTCATGGACCTGACATTCCAGGTTCCTATGCAATATTGCTCTTTACAGCATCGGATCTTGCTTCTATCACCAGTCACATGCACAACTGGGTATTGTTTTGCTTTGGCTCCATCCCTTCATTCTTTCTGGAGTTATTTCTTCACTGATCTCCAGTAGCATATTGGGCACCTAATAACCTGGGGAGTTCCTCTTTTGGTATCGTATCATTTTGCCTTTTCATACTGTTCATGGGGTTCTCAAGGCAAGAATACTGAAGTGGCTTGCCATTCCCTCCTCCAGTGGACCACGTTCTGTCAGGCCTCTCCACCATGACCCGCCCGTCTTGGGTTACCCCGCAGGCATGGCTTGGTTTCATTGAGTTAGACAAGGCTATGGTCCTTGTGTGATTAGATTGACTAGTTTTCTGTGAGTATGGTTTCAGTGTGTCTGCCCTCTGATGCCCTCTTGCAACACCTACCATCTTACTTGGGTTTCTCTTACCTTGGGCATGGGGCTGTCTCTTATACACATCTAGATGTGTATAAGAGACAGCAGAGACCCAGCACAACCATAAATAAATATATTAACAAATAAATGCAACTTTAAGAAAAAAATGTACAAAGTGCTCTACAGAATGTATAAATGGAGGGGGATACACATACACAGAAATGGGCAAGTTAGTCAATGTTTTAAGAAGTTAGAAATAAAGAAATATTTAAACCAAATATTGCAAAAATTGAATACATATATATAACTTGGCAGCCAAGTATATGTAGGGTGTGAGAAAGAAGGCGACATCAAACAATAGGGTAATATCCCAGGACAAATTTATCTGAGAAGGAAGTGTTTATTGAATTCTTGGTGTGCTGAATTTAAGCTGATTTCAGGGATTCCAGATGGAGATGTCAAGGAAAGAGTCAGAATGCAACTCTCATTTTCAGAGGGTCTAAAATGCAGTGTGGAATTATTTACATAGAAGTTCAAGTAACTGGAATATATGAAATCCTTAAAGGAGGGTAGTTTACAAAATAGTCAAAATATTGTCACAGGTCAGATTTCTCAAAAACA
>SJYX01001980.1:27539-177762 GCA_006410675.1 Oreotragus oreotragus
CCCAGCCCTCTGGTCCTCAGTCCTGAGGGGCCTCCCGCCCACCCTCAGCTAACCAGGTAGTGCCCAGGCACGCTCCAGATGGAACATAGCAACAGTGGATGCCTGGAGCGACCCACCCTGTGACCAGCCGTCTCTGTGCTCCAGAGCTCAAGCCCGGCAGAGTCTGCACCTTGTCTCGGGCAAGCCCCTGGGGGCTCAGGTGCTGGACCAGAGACACTCTCAGGAGAGGTGCCCTGTCGCTGGGGCCGCCACAGTTGCAGGAGCGACCCTGGGGGATCAGAGTCCATGTTGGGCTCCCCATTGTCCAGTGATGTTCAGAGCTGGGGCTTCTCTGTTTTTTCTGCAATGGATTGCAGTGGGAGAGTCAGGAGGGGCGCTAAGGAGCCTCCCAGCTACCCATCCAGGTAGGCTTGCCACACCTGGTATAGCGCAGAGTGTGGTGCAGAAGAGCGCGTGTACAGCAGGCAGCATCCAGTGGTGGGTGGCCACCTGCTGCAGGCCCAGGCGAGCTCGTGGGTGCAGCTGGAGCAGGCCTCGGATCAGGTCCTGGCACTCTGCGGGTGAGGGCTCAAGGCTGCAGCCTCACGATAGCGGCCCCCTACCTCCATCTCTCGTGCCCCCAGCCCACGGCCCTCACAGCCAACAATGCTGGCCACTTGGTGGGGTTGCCCCATGCAGTCTTCCCAAATGGCTAGAGGGTGTCCCTGTTTCGCACGTGGGTGGACAGGCAGAGAGAGGTGAGGCAGCCTGACCTAGGGCTAGTGCAGGGTTCAAGCTTAATGGGGCCGCCAACTTCAGTTTCCCCTGTCACCACAGTCCATCCCCCAGCCTGGGCCGGGGAAGAAGCCAGGTCAGCATCCCCCATGCCCTGGCGCATGTGGCCCTTCTCTGGACTTGGGTCTCTTTTGCTGCCCCCTCTCCAGGCACGGCTGGGACTTGGGAGGGACACGTGGTGGAGGTGCTCACCTGGGGACAGGCCTGGCCGGAAGGTGGGGCCCCGGCGCATCAGGTACAGCATTCGGTGGGGCTGGCACTCCTTGAAGGGCAGCTTCCCAGTCACCATGGCGTAGAGGGTGACACCTCTGGGGGCATGGGCTTCTCAGGGCCTGCTCCTCCTCCCCGGCCTCTGCCCCTCTTCCCCCCCAGGGTCCTGGAGCCCCTGGGGTGATACTCACAGGCTCCACAGGTCGGCCTGCTCCCCGTTGTACTTCTTGCTCATGAGGATCTCTGGGGCTGTGTAGGCCACAGACCCGCAGAAGGTGCTCAGCAATGAGTTCTTGAGCCCGGACCAATTGGCAAAGCCAAAGTCTGCAAGGGACGTGAAGGGAAGTTGGGGTGGGTTGCTAGAGAGAGGGCTCCTGAGGGGGCTGTGGGCGCGGGGCGTGTGGGTAACTATAAGTGTGGCTGTGGGCAACTGTTGGGTGCAGGCCTCATTGGAGGCTTGAAGGACAAGGTAGACTGGGGTCAGAAGTCTGGAGCAAACTAGTGTAGAGGCTGGAGCCCTGGGCTTGGGGCAAGAGTGGGGTATGTGCGACCCGCGGAAGTTGAAGGTGATCAGAGCAGGCCCAGGCTGGGAGCCTGGTTGGGCGCCGGGCTGCAGGCTCACCACTCAGCTTTAGGCAGCCTCTGTCATCTAGCAGGATGTTCTCACACTTCAAGTCCCTGCGTGGGGAAGGAGAGATGGGGCTGGACCTGAGCTCAGGCAGGTCTCCACGCGCTGGGCAGTAGGCCAGATGGCGCCCTCACCGGTGCACGATGCCTAAATTGTGGCAGTGCGCTACGGCGCTGACCAGCTGCCACAACAGCCTGCGGGCCTCCTCCTCCTCCAGTCCCGGGCAGCGGTGGTGAGCAGACGTGGCATTGATGTGCTCCAGCAGGTTGCCACGGGCCACCAGCTCCAGTACCAAGTAGGTGCGCCGGCTGTTCGCGAAGGTCTCATACAGCTGCACCTGCCGGCAACCCCCTCCCGCCGTTAACCGCCAACCAGGGCCCTTGGGTGCACAGGGCTGGGGTCTCGGAATGGGGCCAGCCCGAATATAAGGGTCCCAGGAGGGGAAGGGGCGGGCCTGGGGTAGGTAGGAAGGGCCAGGCTGCTTGGGGTCTCTGCCCACCACGTTCAGGTGCTTGTAGGTAGCACNCTCCCGCCGTTAACCGCCAACCAGGGCCCTTGGGTGCACAGGGCTGGGGTCTCGGAATGGGGCCAGCCCGAATATAAGGGTCCCAGGAGGGGAAGGGGCGGGCCTGGGGTAGGTAGGAAGGGCCAGGCTGCTTGGGGTCTCTGCCCACCACGTTCAGGTGCTTGTAGGTAGCACTGAGTGATGAAATCTCACGGGGCAGGAACTTGCAGAAGAACTCCGCAGGGGCCTCCGCGGTAGAGACGATCTTGATAGCTACCTGCAGGTGTGGAGGGTGGCCACTGTGCAAAGGCCACAACCCTCCTGGGGACAGGATGTGCTAAAACAGGCCACGTGACCTTTGTGCATGTGGCCTAAGTTGACCAGGGCAAGGTTTGGTGAGCAGCAGTGAGGCAGCACTGACCTTCCCCCTCATCCCGTCCTGGTTACTTATGTGTTCAACGGGTCCAAGAACTGGGAGGGATCAGACTGCCAGACCTGAGCCTTCTGGAAGATGTGGGACTAGGAGGAAGCCAGAGCACCTGGGAGGTGCCTGAGTGGAGTTAGGAGAGGGGCCACTGGGGCTGGGCTGGAGGGTGGACTATGGAAACCCCACCCTGTGGGGAGGAGGCGAGCCTGCCTCACCATGGTGTGGCGCTTGCCCCGCAGGTCAGAAGCCAGCTTGGAGTTGTGCCGCATGCGCTCCTGCGTGGCATAGGCCAGATAGACTTTGGAGAAGGCCCCAGAACCAATCTTCTTGGAGGACAGCAGGTAGCCATTGTCCCTGCATTCATGCACCTGCTCCAGAAAGGCTCTCTGGTCTAGCTTCTGCCTGCTGGCAGCCTTCATAAAAATCAGGGCTCTGTGGGAGAGCTGGGGCTACCCAGCACCCCGCAGGGCTGTGGGGAGGGACTCTGGGAGGTTCAGCTGAGGCCTGACTTGTGTTAGAGGAATGGAGTGATGGGTTGTAGACGGATGGAGCAATGTGCTGTGGAGTGATGGGGTGATGTACTGCAGGAGGCTAGCTGGGGCCTGCAGGCCCTCAAGGCTGCAGCCAAGTTTCTGAAGCCTCTCTGGGACAGGACCAGAGATGGGGAGGGAGGCTAACACAGCCACACAACCATGGACTGGCACGGGGTTGGACAGGCTCTGGGAAAGCAGGGGCAGATTCTAGAATGGAAGGTTCTAGAGCTGTGTTTGCATTGTGCCCTCAAAGAGGTGTCCTTCTATTCCCCAGGCGTTGCTTGCCCTGAAAACATCTTGCTGGAACCAGCCCTGCCCTGTGTGAGGCCCACTCCATGGGGTGAAAACCCCAAGGGCCACAGACAGCCTTTTTTAGGTTTTGGCTGTGTGGCACAGCATGGGGGATCCTAGTTCTCCAACCAGGAACTGAACTCGGACCCAGCAGTGAAAGCACGAGTCCTAACCACTGGACCACCAGGGAATTCCCGAAGCCACCCAACATTCCTCTGCTGAGGCTGCTGCAGGAGGCCATTCCCCCAGAGCGCTCTACACATTCAATGACACATCCCCAAGCAAATGAAAAGCCCTGGCCCACCTCAAAGAGGTGAGCCAGCATGCCCCTCCTTTTTCCTGGCCCCTGCAGTGTTCTGTGAGCGCTGTGTTGCCTGTGGAGCTGTGTTGCCTGCGGGCGCTGTTTGAAGCTGCAACTGCTACCTCCCACAATCCTGCTTCTGTGCACACCAAAGTGCCTGTCACATGGTAGGCAGTCCACACCCAGGATTTCAAGTGTGAACATCACCAAGTGATGCCCCCTTTACAGACGAAACAAGTAAGGGCCAAGTTCATGGTCTCTCTTCTGTGAGCTGGCCAGCATAGTGTCTGCGGACCAGATTTGTCCCCACAGGATCCGTGGTGCATGCAGCACTCTGCAGGGAACGGCTTGGAAAGCCTGGAAGTGAACTATGAAGACATTTTCTCCTCCCATTGGACTGTGGGCCGCTGGAGGGCAAGGCTTGTGCCTGATATCCCCTGGCTCACCCACAGCCCTTGTCTGGCAAATTGCCTGGAGGATAGAAAATATGGACAGTTTAGCTGGTTTGTTGCTCCATGGGGGTTAGGAAGAGAGAAACTGGGTGTTTCAAGGGGAGGGGATTTAACTTGTGATGGTTACGAAGGTGTTACATGGGCTGGAGATGTGGGGAGCCTACACCGCCTCCCTGGCTCCCCCTCATTCCAGAACACAACTGGAAGCCAGGGACTGTTGCTCAGAGAGGTGACAGGCAGGGTCCAGAGTGCTCACCAGCCCTGCTCACCCTCCTCTTTCTCTGCACCTCGAGTCATCCATCTATTTCAGAGCATTGCTGAGTACCTCCCTGTGCTGGGCTTGGTGCCAGGCCCTCGGGAGCCAATCACAGGCACGGGCCTTTCTCCCAGAGCTTACTGTCACAGAAGAGAGACTGCCCTTAATACTCTTTTTTGAGGGGCGGGGGGTTGCCTCGCGGCATGCAGGGTGTTAGTTCCCCAAACAGGGATCAAATTCACGCCCCCTGCAGTGGAAACAGAGTCTTAATCACTGGACGCCCAGGGAAGTCCCTGGCCTTAATAATTTAATAAAAGTTGAACGATGCTATGATCTGTGCCAGGGCAGCGTGTGTGCATGCTTGGGAGTGAAAAAGTTCTGCTGAGCCCGGGGAGGGCAGGACCAGTGGGGTGTCCTGAACCCTGGCCATGGGGACATCGACGGGAGAGTGAACCATCCAGGTATGAGCCTCCCTTGGATAACCACCCCCTTCCTGCCTATGCAGTACCTGGGGGGTGGGAGCTCTTTCTCAGGGGCCAGGTCCCATCTGCAGAGCAGCACACTGTATCAGCCATCTACAAGAGTTCTATCCTGCTCTCTGCACTCTATCCCTAAGATAGAAGCAGGCTGCAGCCCTTCTCTCTGTGAAAAAAGAATCCCCCCATCCCTGCTGTACTGTCCAGTGACCAACCTGCCCCCATGTTTAAACTGAGGCCAATTTGCCTCCTCGCACCCCTGCCCACAGATCCCTGCAGACCCAGTGAGATGCAGACAAGTTGTTAATGCCGTGGATGTACTGTTGCTGACTGGCCCTTTCTTCTTCAATCGCGTTTCCTTTCCTGAGCTTCTGGAACACCACTTGCTCCTTTCATTTTGGTCTGTGGGCACACCCAGGTGATTTCAGCCTCCAGGGCTCTGCGGGGGCCAGTGTGTCTGTCCAGAACCTGGGCTCCTCTCCCGGCTTCTCTCTTTCTCAGCCCCCAGCTGCAGTTCTTCACAGCACTTTGTGCAACTTACAAATCATTGACTTGATTGTTGTCTGCCTCCCTCTCCGGATCCCAAGGTCCCAAATGCATATACTCGCTTTTTTTTTTAATCTTTTATTAAAGACTAATAAAAGATTTTTTATTTTTTTAAATGTTTTGCTTTTTATTGAAGTATAGTTGATTTACAATGTTGTATTAGTTTCTGGGGTATAGCACTGTGATTAGTTATGCATGTGTATTTATATTCTTTTCCACTGCAGTTTATTACACGCTATTAAATAGAGCTTCCTGTGCTATGCAGTAGCATCTTGCTGCTTGCCCACTCTATACACACTTGTTTGCATGTTAACCCTCAACACGCAGCAGCCCCCGCCTTTGGCAGCCTCATGTCTGTTCTCCACGTTTGTGAGTTTGTTTCTCTTTCATAAATAAGTTCATTTATGTCATATCTTAGGTTCCACATATAGTGATATCATATGGTATTTATGACTTACTTTCTATCTTTCTGACTTATTTCACTTAGTATAGTAATCTCTAGGTCCGTCCATGTTACTGCAAATGACGTAATTTCATTGTTTTTTTCATTGCTCAGTAGTATTCCATTGTACATATGTACCACATCTTTACCCATTCATCTGTCAATGGATATTTATGCTGTTTCCATGTATTGGGTGTTGGAAATAGTCCTGGGGTACATGTATCTCTTCAAATTATAGTTTTCTCCAGATAGATGCCCTAGAATGGGATTGCTGGATCATACAACAACCCTAGTGTTTTGAGGAACCTCCTTACTGTTTTCCATATTGGCTACACCAATTTGCATTCCCACTAACAGTGGAGGAGAGTTCCCTTCTCTCCACATCTTCTCCAGCATTTGTTATTTGTAGACTTTTTTTTTTTTTTTTAATTCATTTGGCTGAGTTGGATCTTGGTTGCAGCATGTGGGATCTTCATTGTGAGCTCTGTAGCTCTGCAGCATGTGGGATCTTAGTTCCCCAACCAGGGACTGAACCCGTGTTTCTTGCATTTCAAGACAGGTCCTTAACCACCTGACCACCTGGGAAGTCCCTAGAATTTTTAATGATGCCTATCCTGAGTGGTGTGGTACCTTACTGAACTTTTGATTTGCATTTCTCTAATTATTAGTGATGTTGAGCATCTTTTCATGTGCCTATTGGCCATCTGTATATCTTCTTTGGAGAAATGTCTGTTTAGGTCTCCTGCCCATGTTTTTCCCCCAGACTTTAAACTTTTTATTTTGTATTGGTGTATAGCCAATTAATGTTGTGATAGCTTCAGGTGTATTCTGCATATAAGTTAAGTACGCAGAGTGACAATATACAGTCTTAATGTACTCCTTTCCTGATTTGGAACCAATCTGTTGTTCCAATCTGCCCATGTTTTTCCCCCAGACTTTAAACTTTTTATTTTGTATTGGTGTATAGCCAATTAATGTTGTGATAGCTTCAGGTGTATTCTGCATATAAGTTAAGTACGCAGAGTGACAATATACAGTCTTAATGTACTCCTTTCCTGATTTGGAACCAATCTGTTGTTCCAAGTCCAGTTCTAACTGCTGCTTCTTGACCTGCATACAGATTTCTCAGGAGGCAGATCAGGTGGTCTGGTATTCCCATCTCTTCCAGAATTTTTCCACAGTTTGTTGTGATCCACATAGTCAAAGGCTTTGGCGTAGTCAATAAAGAGGTAGATGTATTTCTGGAACTCTCTTGCTTTTTCAGTGATCCTATGGATGTTGGCAATTTGATCTCTGGTTCCTTTGCCTCTTCTAAATCCAGCTTGAACATCTGGAAGTTTACAGTTCACATAGTGTTGAAGTCTAGCTTGGAGAATTCTGAGCATTGCTTTGCTAGTGTGTGAGATGAGTGCAATTGTGTGGTAGTTTGAACGTTCTTTGGCATTGTCTTTCTTTGGGATTAGAATGAAAACTGACCTTTTCCAGTCCTGTGGCCACTGCTGTGTTTTCCAAATTTGCTGGCATATTGGGCGCAGCACTTTCACTACATCATCTTTTAGGATTTGAAACAGCTCAACTGGAATTCCATCACCTCCACTTGCTTTGCTCGTAGTGATGCTTCTTAAGGCCCACTTGACTTCACATTCCAGGATGTCTGGCTCTAGGTGAGTGATCACACCATCGTGGTTATCTGGGTCATGAAGATCTTTGTTGTATAGTTCTTCTGTGTATTCTTGCCACCTCTTCTTAATATCATGTGAAATGCCAGGCTGGATCAAGCACAAGCTGGAATCAAGATTGCTGGGAGAAATATCAATAACCTCAGATATGTAGATGACATCACCCTTATGGCAGAAAGGGATGAACTAAAGAGTCTCTTGATGAAAGTGAAAGAGGAGAGTGAAAAAGTTGGCTTAAAACTTAACATTCAGAAAACTAAGATCTTGACATCTGGTCCCATCACTTCATGGCAAACAGATGGGGAAACAATGGAAACAGTGAGAGACTTTCATTTTTGGGGCCTCCAAAATCACTGCAGATGGTGACTGCAGCCATGAAATTAAAAGACGCTTGCTCCTTGGAAGAAATGCTATGACCTAGACAGCATATTAAAAAGCAGAGACATTACTTTGCCAACAAAAGCCTGTCTAATCAAAGCTATGGTTTTTCCAGTAGTCATGTATGGATGTGAGGATTGGACTATAAAGAAAGCTGAGCACTGAAGAACTGATGCTTCTGAACTGTGGTGTTGGAAAAGACTCGCTGGGACTGCAAGCAAATCCAACCAGTCCATCGTAAAAGAAATCAGTCCTGAATATTCATTGGAAGGACTGATGCTGAAGCTGAAACTCCAATACTTGGGCCACCTGATGGGAAGAACTAACTCATTGGAAAAGACCCTGATGCTGGGAAAGATTGAAGGCAGGAGGAGAAGGGGATGACAGAAGATGAGATGGTTGCATGGCATCACCGACTCAATGGACATGAATTTTAGCAAGTTCCAGGAGTTGATGATGGACAAGGAAACCTGGCGTGCTGCAGTCCATGGGATCTCAAAGAGTCAGACATGACTGAGCAACTGAACTGAACTGAGTTTCAGGTGACCAGAGAAGAGACTCAGCCATACACATACATTGTCCCCCAAACCCACCTCCCATGCAGGCTGACATATAATATTGAGCAAAGTTCCATGTGCTCTACAACAGGTTCTTGTTGGTTATCCATTTTAAATATAGCAGTGTATACATGACCTTGCCAAAGTCCCTAACTCTCCCTTCCCCACTGGCAACCATAAGTTCGTTTTCTAAGTCTGTGAGTCTCTTTCTGTTTTGCAAGTTTATTTGTATCATTTCTTCTTAGATGCCACATATAAGGGATGTCATACAATATTTCTCCTTCTTTGTCTGACTTACTTCTCTCAGTATGACACTCTCTAGAGCCATCTACGTTGCTGCAAATGGCATTATTTCATTCTTTTTAATAGTTGAGTAATATTCCACTGTATATATGTACCATATCTTCTTTTTCTATTCCCTTTTGATGGATATTTAGATTGCGTCCTTGTCTTGGTTATTGTAAACAGTGCTGCAATAAACATGTATCCTTTTAGATCATGTTTTTCTCTGGATATATGCTCAGGAGTGGGATTGCAGGGTCATATAGTAGCTCTAGTTTTAGTTTTTAAAGGAACCTCCATACTGTTCTCCATAATGCCTTTGCCCATTTATATACATATATATATATACATTGTATATATTGTATATATGTGTGCATATATATATATATGTATATATACACATTGAGTTCTAGGGCCTGTTTGTGTATTTTGGAAATAAAAGTCTTGTTGGTCACATCATTTGCAAGTATTTTCTCCCATTCTTTAGGTTGTCACTTTGTTTTGTTTATGGTTTCCTTTGCTGTGCAAAACCTTGTGAGTTTGATTAAGTCCCATTTGTCTAGTTTTGGTTTTAGTTTTACTGCCTCAGAAGAGTGACCTAAGAAAACGTTGGTACCATTTATGTCAGAGAACCTTTTCCCTGTGTTCTGCTCTAGTTTTATCCGTGCCTTCACATTTTGATTCCCAGGGTCTATTGGCAGACTAGATATGTGCCTCGTGTGTGCAGGTGTGTACCTGTGTGTAGAGGGGCCTGTGGCCCTGGGCTCTCTGGGGTATTTGTTGGGTGTTCGTGTGTGAGAGATATAGGGCCTGACAGTTCCCGCCTGTGTCCAGGTCTAGCCCACCTGGCATGTGTTCCTGGACAGGTATGTGTTTGCAAAGGGACTGGGTTTGGGTACATCGGTGCCCCAGTCAGGGTATGTGGGTCTGTGTCTGTGTGACAGGATCACCGTGGTGTGTCGGGAGGGGTCACAGAGCAGAGTGGCAAGCAGGCCCGGTCCTTCACCTACGCAGTAACCTGCCGCAANTTCCACTCAACTCCCAGCTGGCTGCATAACCCAAGAACTGCCCTCACCTCTTTGGACCTTAGGATCTGGGGCTATGAAATGAGTCTATATTTCCCGAGACTTCTTTCAGAGCTAACAAAAGGCAAAAATTCCCAAGAGGTCACCAACAGCCATAAATCCTCAAGTGGGAAATAGACTTAAGGATTACTGCGAGGAAAACAGACCTAACTTGCTCGCTCCCAAACTCTGGAGAGGAAACCAGTAGAAGCTGGATGGTGTCCGGGGAAGGACAGACCCTCATAGCACCCCTTCAGGGCTACCTGAAGAGTCCCTGAAGCTACAGGCCAGTTTCTCTTTCCTAAGAAGGAAAAAAAATAACATTCAGTTTCCTAGTTTGCAAAATGTAAATGTCTCATGTGTTCATTCAACAAAGGACTGCCATGTGACTGCACTGAAATATTAACCATAAACACATTTTTAAAGAAAAATTAAAAAGTGCAGAGTTCCTGGGATAGGCAGATTTGGATTAAAACTCCAGCTCTGACTACAAGTGAACAAGTCAACTTAACCTTGAATGAGACTCAGTTAACCGGACTCCAGATTAGGACTAGAATTTCCTGTAAGGATGAAAAAGTTTTGCTCTGGGTTGTTCAGTGTGGTAGCCACTAGCCACCCGTGGCTACTGAGGCCCAGAAATGTGGCCACTGTGACTAAGGAACTGGATTCTAAATTTTAATTAATTACCTGATATTTTGCAAATGCAGGAGGCATATGAGACCTGGGTTTGATCCCTGGGTCGGGAAGATTCCCTGGAGGAGGGCACGGCAACCCACCTCCAGTATCCCTGGGGAATCCCAAAGACAGAGGAGCCTGGTGGGCTACAATCTATAGGGTTCCAAAGAGTCAGACACTGAAGCAACTTAGTACAAATGCACCAGATATTTAAATAGCAACCCGTGGGTGGTGGCTACCCTGTTATATAACATAGCCTTTGTAGTGATAAGAATGAAATCAGATAACGTCTGTAAACTGCCTAGCACAGTACACAGGAAGCAGTCAGTTCAGGAGGAAAAATGCATGAATATATAGAGGTCCCATCAGTGGAGATTTTTTTTTAAGCAGAATATTCTTACATCAAGAAATGGAGGCACTGGAAGCTGATATATAGACAGACAGATACATGGATAGTTTAGAAAAACCCCAAAAGAAAAATCAGATACACTATTGGAACCATTCCCTTCAGTGTGTAAATGCCTGGCTTGAACGCTTTGTTTTCTTCACCAGTGTTCTTGTCAGCAGATAGAGAGGGCATTTTAGGCCAAGCTGGGTTTTTATAACCCTCAACGCCCAGTACAAACTGCCCCATGAGCAAGCTCTCTCAGCAAAACCTTCCATCCTGATGGGCAGCCGCCCCCAGCCCACGTGCAGCCTCCCTGGGGCCCTCGAGGGAGCTGCCCACCCAGCCCCGGGCACACCCTGCTGGGGCCACCCTGTTGGGCTCCAGGGAGGGAGGGAGAGCCGCCCACAGGGCCTGGGGAAGGCGAGGGGAAGGCAGCGGGTCACGGCGCGGGCGGGAGTACCCCCGCACCCACTGGCAGGCAGCCTGCGTCAGAGCCCAACAGGAAACAGGAGAAGACAACACGGGCCGCGTGGAAATCCCCGCCGGGCCCCACGCCAGAGTGTGACTCAGTGGGGCCGGCCGGCCAGCTGCCCTCCCACCCTGCGGCCAGGACCCAGGGGGCCGGGCTGCAGGAAGCTGCACAGCCTCTGCAGAGACACGGACACTCGAGTCCTCCACCGTTATTCACTACGTGACAGATGCCATCTGAAAGCGGGCGAGACAGGAGGCCCAGCCCACTGGGTGGGAGTTCAAAGCTGTCTAACTACAGCAAAACGCAGTTTCCCTAAGGGCAGGTTGGTGTTCAAGTCCCAAAGCTGCCACCAAGCCTAAGAAAGCCTCTGCACCTTCCTTGGCCTGCTCTCCCAGGGTGGGACTCTGGATACTCGGCCCCCGTGCCTGCCCACCCCACGGGCGTGTGGTCCACCTCCTTGCTTCCTCAGGGGAAGAACGGGGGTCCTCTGTGGGAAACTCATCCAAAACCCGAGGGTCCCAAAGCGCGGGGACCATTATATTCTTTCTACTTTCTCTCTGGCGTGAGAGGAGGAGGCAGTCCAGAGCCGGGAGGTAATGTGTCCTCAGTCCTGAGGGTTACTGGTCATGCCCTGTAGGCGTGAAGCTGGAGAGGCTGCAGGAAATTCCGCTCTAAATCCGGGTGAGAGCTCGGAGGTGCTCGGCCACAGCTGGCCCCCAGTCCCTGGACTCTTAGGCCCAATTTTGGGTTCCGGTTTTTTGTAGCGCCAGCTGAGCTGCAGTGCGGCCTTAGAGCCTGATAAGAGGGCTCTGTGTGCATGGCGGTTCCCATCTGCACACTTTACAGAGGTTCTCCTTTGCCAGCCCGGCGGGGTAGGGGAGGGGCTGACTGGAAAGCTCAAGGGCGATGAGGCACAAAGGGGTGTAGGGGGCAGAGGGGACTGTTGTGGCAATGTTAGCTGGAGTGGCTGTCTGCTGCGGGGCCAGGCGGGGTTGGGGTGGAGGCTGGCTTGAGGGGACCACTTTGGAAAGAGAGGTGGTAGAGGTGGAGAAGATGAGTCACTATAGAGTGTGGGGATGGAGGTGGAGGAACAGGAAGGGGTCATGCTGCTTCTCACCTGAGAGCTAAGTGCATGATGACACAGAAGAGGCAAGTGAGCTGTAGGCCAGGGAGGGTTTAGGTGACAATTGTGTTGGAGCTGTTGGGTTTGTGGCGATGATGGTCCAGGTGGAGATGGCCAGCAGGCCCTGGGCCCCAGGAGACCTATGTGGGAATCATCTGGTGGGACACTTGAGTGGTGGCAGGATTGTGATGTGGTCACCTCTTTCGTCCTGACAGCCAGAGGGCCTGGGAATGCGGGTGTCAATTGGCCGCCACGACTCAAGTGAGCACGCGCCTCAGGTCTCTCTTTGTTGCCAGAGTGGAATACCAAGTTGAGCTGTCTTGGTTACCTTGAAATCAATGTCCAGGCTGACATGGATTGTTGTTGCTGAGTCTTACTGCCTGCTGAGCGTCCCAGTAGATCAGAGGTGGAACCCTGGGGTGCTTGCTTGCTCCCTGGAGCTCATAGCTGCCGCCTATGCCTGGAGGCAGGTATCTGTGCTTAGTTCAGACCCAGGATCCACCGAGGTACCAGTGAGCAGCCCAGATTGCGTAAGCCCTTTCATGGAGCCAAGTTACTTAACCTTCTTGGAGCAGGCGCTCCAGGAGAGTCCTTGCTGTTGTTCAAGGAATACTGGTTGCTGGGCGTCTTGAGATGCATGCTTTCCTCACTGAGCCAGAGAATCAACCACTTCTGGGGGGTGACACTGCTGGCATGGCTTACATTGAGAAGCAGTGCTCTCCAGGAGCTGTGAGCAGTGAGCTGGCGACTGTTTCCAGGTCGTCTGGCCTGGTTCTTGTTGGTGACTCTGGAAGTTGGTTCCTGCTCTGGCTCCTGTGCTAGGAGGGAAAGACCCTGGGCCTGGTGGGGCGATTCTGTGACCCCTCCCGGGCCTCCTGACTTCCTAGTCTCCCCTCACACACCTGCCTTCCATACCAGCTCCTGTTGCCTCTGGGCCGGGAGGTATGTGACCCTCCTTGGCCTCCCACACCCCATTCTGAGCCCCACCCAGCTCAGTGTAGTGGTCCTGTACCACTGTTCGGTTTGTCAGCTCATGTGGCAGTCGAAATACAAGTAGACATCTTTCAGGCCAGGGGTTCTGTGGGCAGGGGCAGTACCTGGTGGGCTTTTACTAAATGTCATTGAATCAGTGCTGACTACTGGTGAGCATGGGGGAGGGAGCAGCTGCTTCCTCACTGGCTCACAGTATGTCCAGTGCAGGGAGGGAAGGCCCTGATGGCTCTGTCCTGTGCCATGTGCCAGGAGCATCAGGGTGGGAAGGTGGGCAGGTGTGGAGAGGAGTGTGGGAACCAGTCCTGGTGTAGTCATGCTCCACCGCTGACCAGCTGCTCACAGCATGCCCCTCCTGGACCTACTTGGCCATGCAGATTGAGGAGATGGTGCCTCTAAGGTGCTTCCCGCGGGAGGCAGATGGCCTCCTGGGCCCTCCCCTCTCTGTGTGCCCCCTTCCTCTGTGGCGGTTTCACCTGGCTTTGCCATCAGCACTGTGCTCACAGGTCAGTCAGCTCCACAGACCTCCTGGCCTGGGGCAGGGGCCGCAGGTGGAGACCTTCAAAACCAGTCAAGCCCAGGTAATCTATACTTACCTGGCTCCCACTTTTTTCCAGTGCTTGTTTTTTCAAATCTAACCAGATCTGTGATTGACATATGTGTTTTTATGACACTCTGTGGGCTTCTGTAGACGGGTATTGGAAGGCGGACAATCCCATCACAGAGTGCGACCATTCAGGCCTGTAGGGAACACTCCACAGGCTCTGCTGGCTGTCCCCACCTATGTGTGGCTACTGCAGGCCTCGCTCCCCGCCCCTCAGTCCTGTGAGGCAGTAGGGGGAAGTGGCGGTGCATGGGAAGCAGAGTCCTGGGCTGGTGGTCTTCTTTGTGCGGCTTGTCTTCCTGTTTGTCTTATTGATGTGGGTACACTTCTGTGCATGTTAATGTTAGACAGATTAGGCTCTTGTCATACCTATAGTGAATGATTTGACCCATTTTGTCTTTCATTTACTTAATGCTCTATTGAGGATGGGGTGAGGTCTGAGAATGTACAGTTGTAGGCATAGGTGTATGTATGGATGTGGTCTTGAGTTTATGTATGCTTCTGATTTTTAGAAATTAAAAAATTTCATATAGTCCAACTGAAAGCTTTCATTAAGGTGTGTAGAATTTTGTATCTGGCTTAGAAAGTCCTTTCCTACTCTAAGACTATACGATATGTCCTTGTATTTTCTACTTAGGACTACATTTACTTTTTACACGTGATGCTTATATCCATCTAGCACTTATTTTGGGGTAAGGAAAGATGTAGGGAAAACTGATTTTTCCCCCTGAGTCCCTACCAAGCTGTTCCTACACTATTTGTTGGCTAGTGTCTTTATTATTTAAAATTTCCCCTTTTTATTCCTTATTGGTGTTTATTTCTGGATTCTCTGTACAGTTCTGTTGATTTGTGTGCCTCTTATAACAAAGGCATAGTTTTAATTATGGCAGCATTTTAGTACATTTTAACATAACATAAAATGGACTGGAATGGGAAAATTTAATTCAGATGACCATTATATCTACTACTGGGCAACAACGCAGTAGTGGCCGCAGGACTGGAAAAGGTCAGTTTTCATTCCAGTCCCAAAGAAAGACAATGCCAAAGAACGTTCAAACTACCACACAGTTACACTCATCTCACACGCTAGCAAAGTAATACTCAAAATTCTCCAAGCCAGCCTTCAACAGTACATGAACTGAGAACTTCCAGATGTTCAAGCTGGATTTAGAAAAGGCAAGGAACCAGAGATCAAATTGCCAAAATCTGTAGTATCATTGAAAAACCAAGAGAGTTCCAGAAAAACATCTACTTCTGCTTTATTGACTATACCAAAGCCTTTGACTATGTGGATCACAACAAACTGTGGAAAATTCTGGAAGAGATGGGAATACCAGACCACCTGATCTGCCTCCTGAGAAATCTGTATGCAGGTCAAGAAGCAACAGTTAGAAGCAGACATGAAACAATGCTGGATTTAGAAAAGGCAAGGAACCAGAGATCAAATTGCCAAAATCTGTAGTATCATTGAAAAACCAAGAGAGTTCCAGAAAAACATCTACTTCTGCTTTATTGACTATACCAAAGCCTTTGACTATGTGGATCACAACAAACTGTGGAAAATTCTGGAAGAGATGGGAATACCAGACCACCTGATCTGCCTCCTGAGAAATCTGTATGCAGGTCAAGAAGCAACAGTTAGAAGCAGACATGAAACAACAGACTGGTTCCAAATTGGGAATGGATTATGTCAAGGCTGTATATTGTCACTCTGCTTATTTAACTTATATGCAGAGTACACCATGCCAAATGCCAGGCTGGATGAAGCACAAGCTGGAATCAGGATTGCTGGGAGAAATATCAATAACCTCAGATATGCAGATGACACCACCTTTATGGCAGAAAGTGATGAAGAACTGAAGAGCCTCTTGATGAAAGTGAAAGGGGAGAATGAAAAAGTTGGCTTAAAACTCAACATTCAAAAAATGAAGATCATGGCTTCCTGTCTCATCATTTCATGGCAAATAACTAGGGAAACAATGCAAACAGTGACAGACTTTATTTTTTGGGGCTCCAAAATCACTGCAGATGGTGACTGCAGCCATGAAATTAAAAGATGCTTGCTCCTTGGAAGAAATGCTATGACCAACCTAGACTGCATATTAAAAAGCAGACATTACTTTGCTGACAAATCCAGTCTAGTTAAAGCTATGGTTTTTCCAGTATTCACGTATGGATGTGAAAGTTGGACTATAAAGAAAGCTGAGCACCGAAGAATCGATGCTTTTGAACTGTGGTGTTGGAGAATACTCTTGAGAGTCCCTTGGACAACAAGGATGTCAAACCAGTCAATCCTAAAGGAGATCAGTCCTGAATATTCATTGGAAGGATTGATACTGAAGCTGAAGCTCCAATAGTTTGGCCACCTGATTCGAAGAACTGAATTAGAAAAGACCCTGATGCTGGGAAAGATTGAAGTCAGGAAGAGAAGGGGACTGCAGTGGATAAGATGTTTGGTTGGCATCACTGATTTGATGGACATGAGTTTGAACAAGCTCTGGGAGTTGGTGATGGACAGGGAAGCCTGGTATGCTGCATTCCATCGGGTTGCAAAGAGTTGGACACGACTGAGTGAATGAACTGAACTGAACATAACATAGGACAAATCCCGCTGTTCACAGACTTTTCAGAATTTAGTTGGCTACTGTTATATGTTGATTCTTCCATATGAATTTGGACCATTTTGTCAAGCAGAGCCCTCTAGTAGCCTGATTGACATTTTTATAGATGAAAGAGAATTGACAGTTTTATAATATTGAGTTTTAGGTGAGGATTTTGAGTCTTTTCCTTCAATGAACAGTGTTTTGTTTGTTTTTTGAAATTGTGTGTATGCTAAGAATATAAACCAAAGCTTTCTCTGTGTGCATGGTGGGCTGAAGGCAGATCAGCATGCACATCTGCTGTTCAGAAAGGATGCCACTATCCCTGTAGGAGCCAGGACTGGGGTAACCCTGAGTCACCTGCTGGAGGGGTGACAATGTCCTGGGGGAGGTAAGTGATTGACCTCTGAGAAATGAATGTGTTCTGTCGGGTGAAGAGGACAGGGTGGGGTGTTTGTAGGGATCAGCAGAAGCAGAGGTACAAGAGCGCAAGCCCTGGCCCAGGGCATTCAGGATTCCTGCAGCATGAGGGATGAGAGAGGAGCAGAGAGGGACTTGGGTCTGGGTTGCAAAAGTCTTTGTCAAAGGTATTGCTTTGATTCTGTGAGCAGCAGTGAAGACCAGTGAGCAGTGGTGTGGCATGATATGGCCTGTGTTTGATGAAGACCAGCACTCTCAGGGTGGAGGAAGTGGCCAAGGCAGCATTAGGAGAGGCAGCCATCAGAGATGGGCTCTCAAGAGGAGGAGCAGGGCACCTGCTGCCCGATATGAAGGGTTGGAGCAGGGTGAGGAGGGGGGTGGCTAATGTTGATCACAGTATGTCTGTCACTGAGTGGTGTGAAGTGTATCTGCTACCAAGTGATGTGATGTGCCATATAACTCTTGAAGTCACGTAGTATAGGTTCTTCATTTTTTTTTTTTTAGAGTTGTCTTGGCTATTTTAGGTCCTCTGCATTTCTATATGAATTTTAGAATCAGTCTGTCAGTTTCTACAAAAAAACATGCTGGGATTTTGATTGGGAATGCATTCAATCTGTAGATCCATTTGCAAAGAATTGATTTCCTTGTACAGTATTTCTCTCCATTTATTTAAATTTTCTTTTATATCTCAGCAGTGTTTGATAATTTTACTGCATTGTCCATCTTTTGTCAAATTTGTTCCTAAATATTTAATATAATTTTTGCTCAATGGCAGATGTTGTGGCTTTTTCAATTTTTGATTGTTTATTGTTAGTATATGGAAATACAGTTGATTTTTTAATATTAATATTTTTTAAAATTTAATATTAACTTTATATTTTGTGATCTTGCTAGATGACTTATTGACCTGGTTCCAACTATAGATTCTGTAGCATTTTCTGCATAGATGATCACATCACCTGTGAATAAAAATAGTTTTACTTCTTTTTCAATTTGGATATCTTATTTTTTTTCTTGCCTTATCACACAGACTAAAACCTCCAGCTGATAGTGAATAGAACTAGTGAGAGCAGGCATCCTTGCCTTGTTCCCCCATCCTGTAGGGATTGCATTTAGTCTTTTACTGTTAAGTATAATGTTCCTATAGATTTCCCTTTGGTGCTCTTTTTCAGATTGTGGAAGTTTCCTTCTGTTCCTATTTGTTGATAATTTTTATTATAAGTGGATGTTGGATTGTGACAAATGCTTTTTCTGCATTTATTGAGATGATTATGTGGTTTTTATTTTTTGGTCTGTTATTGTGATTTACAGTGACTGGAGTTAAAAATACCCAACCAACCTTGCATTCATGGAATGACCCAATTTGGTCATGAGGTATTCTCATTTTTACATGTTGTTGGATATGATTTGATAAAATATTGTTAAGAAATTTTGCATCTATGAGGGATATTGATCTATAGTTTTCATTGTTTGTAATATCTGTGTCTAGTTTTGTTATCAGAGTAATGCTAACCTCAGAGAATCAGTTGGTAAGTGCTTTTTAGGTTCTATTTTTCTGGAAGAATGTGTGTAGAGTTGGAATTGTTTCTTCCTTAAATGTTTGATAGAATTCCCCAGGGAAGTCATCTAGGCCTAGAGTTTTCTCTGTGTGAAGGCTTTTAACTACAACTTCAATTCTTTGTTAAATATAGGGCTATTTTTTCTTTCTTTTCCTTTTTCTGTTTTTTTTTTTTTGACTGTGCCATATGGTATGGGGTATCTTATCTTAGTTCCCTGACCAGAAATCAAACCTGTGGACCCTGCAGTGGAAATGTGGAGTTTTAACCACTGGACCACCAGGGTAGTCCTAGATTATCTATTTTTTCTTTTTTTTTTTAAGTCTATTTTTTCTTGAGTAAGCTTTGATAGTTTGTGTTTCAAGGAATTTGTCTATTTCTTTTGTTTTTTTATTTTAATATTTTTTAATTGAGGTATAATTGACTCATCTGTTTCTTTTAAATTGTCCAGTTTACTTCAACAAGTTAGATATATTCTTATTATCCTTTTAATACGTATAGAATCTATTTATTCTCATTCTTAAGATTGGTAATTTATGTTGTCCCTCTTTTCCTGATCAGTCAGGCAGGATGGTTATCAAATTTATTGATCTTCTTAAATAACTAGCCTTTGGCACTTTGATTTTTTTCTTATTTATGTACTGATATTTATTATTTTAATTCTTTTGCTTCTTTTGAGTGTGTAATTTCTTAAGGTAGGATTTAACGTTGTTGACCTTAAAACTAAAAGAGCTAATTATTTTACCAGCAAAATGTGTTTATCTGGGAATAGCAGAGAATTGCAACTCAGGACAGCCATACTATAGCAAAAACGATATAAAACTAATTCCAGCTGAGCTATTTCAAATCCTAAAAGATGATGCTGTGAAAGTGGCAGTCAACATGCCAACAAATTTGGAAAACTCAGCAGTGGCCACAGGACTGGAAAGGTACACAGGACTAGAAAGGTCAGTTTTCATTCCAATCCCAAAGAAAGGCAGTGTGAAAGAATGTTCAAACTACTGCACAACTGTACTCATTTCACAGGCTAGCAAAGTATTGCTCAAAATTTGCCAAGCTGGGCTTCAGTAGTATGTGAACCAAAAACTTCCAGATGTTCAAGCTGGATTTAGAAAAGGCAAGGAACCAGAGATCAAATTGCCAAAATCTGTAGTATCATTGAAAAACCAAGAGAGTTCCAGAAAAACATCTACTTCTGCTTTATTGACTATACCAAAGCCTTTGACTATGTGGATCACAACAAACTGTGGAAAATTCTGGAAGAGATGGGAATACCAGACCACCTGATCTGCCTCCTGAGAAATCTGTATGCAGGTCAAGAAGCAACAGTTAGAAGCAGACATGAAACAACAGACTGGTTCCAAATTGGGAATGGATTATGTCAAGGCTGTATATTGTCACTCTGCTTATTTAACTTATATGCAGAGTACACCATGCCAAATGCCAGGCTGGATGAAGCACAAGCTGGAATCAGGATTGCTGGGAGAAATATCAATAACCTCAGATATGCAGATGACACCACCTTTATGGCAGAAAGTGATGAAGAACTGAAGAGCCTCTTGATGAAAGTGAAAGGGGAGAATGAAAAAGTTGGCTTAAAACTCAACATTCAAAAAATGAAGATCATGGCTTCCTGTCTCATCATTTCATGGCAAATAACTAGGGAAACAATGCAAACAGTGACAGACTTTATTTTTTGGGGCTCCAAAATCACTGCAGATGGTGACTGCAGCCATGAAATTAAAAGATGCTTGCTCCTTGGAAGAAATGCTATGACCAACCTAGACTGCATATTAAAAAGCAGACATTACTTTGCTGACAAATCCAGTCTAGTTAAAGCTATGGTTTTTCCAGTATTCACGTATGGATGTGAAAGTTGGACTATAAAGAAAGCTGAGCACCGAAGAATCGATGCTTTTGAACTGTGGTGTTGGAGAATACTCTTGAGAGTCCCTTGGACAACAAGGATGTCAAACCAGTCAATCCTAAAGGAGATCAGTCCTGAATATTCATTGGAAGGATTGATACTGAAGCTGAAGCTCCAATAGTTTGGCCACCTGATTCGAAGAACTGAATTAGAAAAGACCCTGATGCTGGGAAAGACTGAAGTCAGGAAGAGAAGGGGACTGCAGTGGATAAGATGTTTGGTTGGCATCACTGATTTGATGGACATGAGTTTGAACAAGCTCTGGGAGTTGGTGATGGACAGGGAAGCCTGGTATGCTGCATTCCATCGGGTTGCAAAGAGTTGGACACGACTGAGTGAATGAACTGAACTGAACATAACATAGGACAAATCCCGCTGTTCACAGACTTTTCAGAATTTAGTTGGCTACTGTTATATGTTGATTCTTCCATATGAATTTGGACCATTTTGTCAAGCAGAGCCCTCTAGTAGCCTGATTGACATTTTTATAGATGAAAGAGAATTGACAGTTTTATAATATTGAGTTTTAGGTGAGGATTTTGAGTCTTTTCCTTCAATGAACAGTGTTTTGTTTGTTTTTTGAAATTGTGTGTATGCTAAGAATATAAACCAAAGCTTTCTCTGTGTGCATGGTGGGCTGAAGGCAGATCAGCATGCACATCTGCTGTTCAGAAAGGATGCCACTATCCCTGTAGGAGCCAGGACTGGGGTAACCCTGAGTCACCTGCTGGAGGGGTGACAATGTCCTGGGGGAGGTAAGTGATTGACCTCTGAGAAATGAATGTGTTCTGTCGGGTGAAGAGGACAGGGTGGGGTGTTTGTAGGGATCAGCAGAAGCAGAGGTACAAGAGCGCAAGCCCTGGCCCAGGGCATTCAGGATTCCTGCAGCATGAGGGATGAGAGAGGAGCAGAGAGGGACTTGGGTCTGGGTTGCAAAAGTCTTTGTCAAAGGTATTGCTTTGATTCTGTGAGCAGCAGTGAAGACCAGTGAGCAGTGGTGTGGCATGATATGGCCTGTGTTTGATGAAGACCAGCACTCTCAGGGTGGAGGAAGTGGCCAAGGCAGCATTAGGAGAGGCAGCCATCAGAGATGGGCTCTCAAGAGGAGGAGCAGGGCACCTGCTGCCCGATATGAAGGGTTGGAGCAGGGTGAGGAGGGGGGTGGCTAATGTTGATCACAGTATGTCTGTCACTGAGTGGTGTGAAGTGTATCTGCTACCAAGTGATGTGATGTGCCATATAACTCTTGAAGTCACGTAGTATAGGTTCTTCATTTTTTTTTTTTTAGAGTTGTCTTGGCTATTTTAGGTCCTCTGCATTTCTATATGAATTTTAGAATCAGTCTGTCAGTTTCTACAAAAAAACATGCTGGGATTTTGATTGGGAATGCATTCAATCTGTAGATCCATTTGCAAAGAATTGATTTCCTTGTACAGTATTTCTCTCCATTTATTTAAATTTTCTTTTATATCTCAGCAGTGTTTGATAATTTTACTGCATTGTCCATCTTTTGTCAAATTTGTTCCTAAATATTTAATATAATTTTTGCTCAATGGCAGATGTTGTGGCTTTTTCAATTTTTGATTGTTTATTGTTAGTATATGGAAATACAGTTGATTTTTTAATATTAATATTTTTTAAAATTTAATATTAACTTTATATTTTGTGATCTTGCTAGATGACTTATTGACCTGGTTCCAACTATAGATTCTGTAGCATTTTCTGCATAGATGATCACATCACCTGTGAATAAAAATAGTTTTACTTCTTTTTCAATTTGGATATCTTATTTTTTTTCTTGCCTTATCACACAGACTAAAACCTCCAGCTGATAGTGAATAGAACTAGTGAGAGCAGGCATCCTTGCCTTGTTCCCCCATCCTGTAGGGATTGCATTTAGTCTTTTACTGTTAAGTATAATGTTCCTATAGATTTCCCTTTGGTGCTCTTTTTCAGATTGTGGAAGTTTCCTTCTGTTCCTATTTGTTGATAATTTTTATTATAAGTGGATGTTGGATTGTGACAAATGCTTTTTCTGCATTTATTGAGATGATTATGTGGTTTTTATTTTTTGGTCTGTTATTGTGATTTACAGTGACTGGAGTTAAAAATACCCAACCAACCTTGCATTCATGGAATGACCCAATTTGGTCATGAGGTATTCTCATTTTTACATGTTGTTGGATATGATTTGATAAAATATTGTTAAGAAATTTTGCATCTATGAGGGATATTGATCTATAGTTTTCATTGTTTGTAATATCTGTGTCTAGTTTTGTTATCAGAGTAATGCTAACCTCAGAGAATCAGTTGGTAAGTGCTTTTTAGGTTCTATTTTTCTGGAAGAATGTGTGTAGAGTTGGAATTGTTTCTTCCTTAAATGTTTGATAGAATTCCCCAGGGAAGTCATCTAGGCCTAGAGTTTTCTCTGTGTGAAGGCTTTTAACTACAACTTCAATTCTTTGTTAAATATAGGGCTATTTTTTCTTTCTTTTCCTTTTTCTGTTTTTTTTTTTTTGACTGTGCCATCAGGTATGGGGTATCTTATCTTAGTTCCCTGACCAGAAATCAAACCTGTGGACCCTGCAGTGGAAATGTGGAGTTTTAACCACTGGACCACCAGGGTAGTCCTAGATTATCTATTTTTTCTTTTTTTTTTTAAGTCTATTTTTTCTTGAGTAAGCTTTGATAGTTTGTGTTTCAAGGAATTTGTCTATTTCTTTTGTTTTTTTATTTTAATATTTTTTTAATTGAGGTATAATTGACTCATCTGTTTCTTTTAAATTGTCCAGTTTACTTCAACAAGTTAGATATATTCTTATTATCCTTTTAATACGTATAGAATCTATTTATTCTCATTCTTAAGATTGGTAATTTATGTTGTCCCTCTTTTCCTGATCAGTCAGGCAGGATGGTTATCAAATTTATTGATCTTCTTAAATAACTAGCCTTTGGCACTTTGATTTTTTTCTTATTTATGTACTGATATTTATTATTTTAATTCTTTTGCTTCTTTTGAGTGTGTAATTTCTTAAGGTAGGATTTAACGTTGTTGACCTTAAAACTAAAAGAGCTAATTATTTTACCAGCAAAATGTGTTTATCTGGGAATAGCAGAGAATTGCAACTCAGGACAGCCATACTATAGCAAAAACGATATAAAACTAATTCCAGCTGAGCTATTTCAAATCCTAAAAGATGATGCTGTGAAAGTGGCAGTCAACATGCCAACAAATTTGGAAAACTCAGCAGTGGCCACAGGACTGGAAAGGTACACAGGACTAGAAAGGTCAGTTTTCATTCCAATCCCAAAGAAAGGCAGTGTGAAAGAATGTTCAAACTACTGCACAACTGTACTCATTTCACAGGCTAGCAAAGTATTGCTCAAAATTTGCCAAGCTGGGCTTCAGTAGTATGTGAACCAAAAACTTCCACATGTTCAAGCTGGATTTAGAAAAGGCAGAGGAACTGGAGATCAGATTGCCAACATCCATTGGAAGAAAAAGCAAGAGAATTCCAGAAAAATATCTACTTCTGCTTCATTGACTATACCAAAGCCTTTGACTGTGTGGATCACAATAAACTGTGGAACATTCTTAAAGAGATGGGAATATCAGACCATGTTACTGGCCTCCTGAGAAACCTGTATGCAGGTCAAAACACAACAGTTAGAACTGGACATGGAACAATGGACTGGTTTCATATTAGAAAAGGAGTACATCAAGGCTTTATTTTGTCACTCTGCTTATTTAATTTCTATGTAGAGTTTCTTATTTAATTTCATGCAAGATGCTGGGCTGGATGAAACAGAAGCTGGAATCAAGATTGCCGGGAGAAATATCAATAACCTCAGACATGCAGATGATACCACCCATATGGCAGAAAGCGAAGAGGAACTAAAAAGCCTCTTGATGAAAGTGAAAGAAGAGAGTGAAAAAGTTGGCTTAAAACTCAACATTCAAAAAATGAAGATCATGCCATCCTGTCCCATCACTTCATGGCAAATAGATGGGGAAACAATAGAAACAGTGACAGATTATTTTCTTGGGCTCCAAAATCACTGCAGATGGTGACTGCAGCCATGAAATTAAAAGATGCTTGCTCCTTGGAAGAAAAGCTATGACCAACCTAGACAGCATATTAAGAAGCAGAGATGTTACTTTGCCAACAAATTTGCGAATATTCAAAGCTGTTGTTTTTCCAGTATTCATGTATGGATGTGAGAGTTGGACCATAAAGCAAATTGAGTGCAGAAGGACTGATGCTTTTGAACTGTGGTGTTGGAGAAAATTCTTAAGAGTCCCTTGGACTGCAAGGAGATCAAACCAGTCCATCGTAAAGGAAATCAATCCTGAATATTCACTGGAAGGACTGATGCTAAAGCTGAAACTCCAATACTTTTGCCACCTGATGTGAAGAGCTGACTCATTAGAAAAGACCTTGATGCTGGGGAAGATTGAAGGCAGGAGGAGAGGGGGATGACGGAGGATGAGATTGATGGATGGCATCCCTGACTTGATGGACATGAGTTTGAGCAAGCTCTGGGAGATGGTGAAGGACAGGGAAGCCTGATATGCTGCAGTCCATGGAGTTGCAAAGAGTCGGACACAGCTGAATGACCAAACAACAATAATAGGCAAGTCCAGCAAACAAAGGAGAGGAAGTTACTTTGCAGAGAAAAGGAGGGGTTGCTCTGAAGGAAAGTCTGTGGGAGGGAAGGGTGTTTAGGATGGTGGTGGCTTCCCACTCTGAGCTGAGAAGGTTCCCATCTGCTGGGCTTGTGGCCTGTCCCAAAGAAGAAATGTCTTCCTGCTGGGAATGCAAGTCATGGCTCTTCTTGTTGGCTTTGTGATTCACTTGAAGTGCTGTGTGTGGGATCGCCCCCTCTGGCTTCCCCTGCTAAATGAAGTTGCTGTTGTTCAGATCCACAGTGTCATTCTTTTCTAATATAACCATTTAATGCTATTTATTTCCCACACATTTTTAAATTTTTTTAAAAATTTCTCCCACACATTTTAATATGTGTTCATTTTCATTCACTTTAATTTCATTTTTTGCATTTATTTTTTTGACTCATGAATTATTTTAAAGCATATTCAGTAGTTGATAAATACTCAGATTTCTCAGATAGCTTTCTCTTATTGATTTCAAATTTAATCCCATGTGGTCAGAGAACAGGGGCCTTCCAGGTGGCGCTAGTGATAAAGAACCTGCTGGCCAATACAGGAAACTTAGGAAATGCAGGTTTGATCCCTGGGTGGGAAGATCCCCTGGAGGAGGGCATGGCAACCCACTCCAGTATTTTTGCCTGGAGAATCTCATGGACAGAGGAGCCTGGCGGGCTACAGTCCATAGAATCACAAACAGCTGGACACAACTGAGCGGCCTGGCAGCGCAGAAAACATACTTTGTATGACTTGAATACTTTTAGGTTTATTGAGACTTGTTTTATTGATCAGAATATAGTCAGTCTTGGTAAATGTTTCATGAACTTTTTGAAGAAATATATATTCTTCTGTTAATGAGTGAAATGTTATAAAAATGCTGCTTGAACCAAGTTGATTGATGGTATCGTTCAAGTTTTCTGTACCTGCAGTGATTTTCTGTGTACTTGTTATAACAATTACAAATAGAGGGCTGTTGGAATTTCTGTTGTATTTTGCATTTGTTTATTTCTCCTTGAATTTTTTTAGTTTTGAGTTTGTGTATTTTAAAGCTTTGTTATTAAGTGCATAAATGTTTAGAATTGTTATGTGTCTGCTAAAAAAATAGAGTCCTTGAAGTCAAGCTGACTCTGCTTTTAGTCTCCTAAATGAAAAGGTAGATAGAACAGGTCTTGTTTGCAAAATGAATTCAAGACTTAGTTATCTACCAACAGCAATGATACAGTTTCCATTGTCTCACTGTAGAAAATAGGAGTAGTAAATACAGAGATGAGTAAGGGTGAAGAAAGACTTAGGGAACACATGAGGATCTTACTCTAGTTGACAAGAAGGTGACTACCAACTGGAAAAGTTGGTTAGGAAAGTGGAGGAGAGGACCTTTCCTGTAGTACAGGTTTCAGAAGGTCCAGGACTGCTTCTGGTGGCCAAGCCTCCTTGTAGGGAGACCAGCCTAGTCTCATTTGCAGAATGCTGCATCATGGTGAGTCATTCTGGGCAGCTGCCAGTGTGGGAGCCATTTAAAACTCTTAAAATGAGTTAAGATTTTAAATCATTCCGGAGAATGAGAAGAGCAGACTGATGACCAAGCACAAGTTTCAGAAATATTTTATTGGATGTGTACAAGTGCTTGCCTAATGTTGCTTGAACCAGTAGGAAGTCAATTATTAAACATACACTTTTCCAAATAAAAAGCGATTTATTAAAAAAAAATAATTGCTATGTCTCTGAAGTCTACTTTATCTAATATTAATATAGTCACTCCAGCTTTAAAAAATTATTTATTTATATATTTTGGCTGCATTGGGTCTTCACTGTTGTGCATGGGCTTTCTCGAGTTGCTGCGAGCAGGCGCTACTCTCTAGCTGTGGTGTGCAGGCTTCTCATTGTAGTGGCTTCTCTTTTTGCGGAGCTCAGACTCTAGGGTACGTGGGCTTCGGTAGCTGCAGCACACAGGCTCAGGAGTTGTGCTGCACAGGCTTAACTGCCCTGAGGCATGTGGGGTCTTCCTAGACCCGGGATCGAACCTATGTCCCCTGCATTGGCAGGTGGATTCTTAACCAGTGGACTACCAGGGAAGCCCCTCCAGCTTTTTTGTGATTATTATCAGCCTCATTTTTCTTCTCCCATTCTTTTACTTTAGCCTCTTTATGTTAACATACTTAGTGTTTCCTGTGGTTTCTAGAATATATGAAATACAGTTGTAATCTAAATGTCTTATATAGTAATTCTTTCCTCTGCACCATTTCCAGGTCACTGTCTGTTGACTGATTCATCCTCATTATGGGTTGTGTGTTGTTTTATTGTTTTATTTATTTATTTTTATTGACGGACAATTTCTTTACAGAATTTTATTGTTTTCTGTCAAACCTGAACCTGAGTAAGCCATAGGTATACACACATCCCCTCCCTTTTGAACCTCCTTCTCATCTTCCTCCCTATCCCACCCTTCTAGGTTGATACACAGCCCCTATTTGAGTTTCTTAGCCATACAGCAAATTTGTGTTTTCTTGCCTCTTTGCGTGCCTGGTCATTTTTGACTGGATGCCAGACACTGTTATTTTTCTTTCTTATATTTGTTTGTTGGTGCGTGGTGTTTTGTTTTCCTCTTGTTATTCTCAAGCTTTGTGCTGGGCTGGTCTAAGTTACTTGGGAACGGTTTGATCCTTTCAGGTCTTGCTTTTAGCTTTGGTAGGTGAAACCAGAGTGGCATTTTACCTTTTTCTTCTTTTTCCTTTTTTGCCCGCATGGCTTGGCTTGCAGGATCTCAGTTCCCCAACCAGATATTGAACCTGGGCCATGGCAGTGTGAACCTGGAATCCTCACCACTGGGCCCCTAGGGAACGCCCTAGTTTTACTTCTTTACTGAGTTGAAACCCTCCTGAGTGCCCTTCCCAGCGCGCTGAGAGTTGTGGTAGTCCCCTGCTGCCAGGAGAGGCCTGTTCCTGGCTCATTGTGAGCCCCATGGATTGTTTCTGCTAATCATTTTGGGCAGTTCCTCCCCCCAGCCTTGGGTCATTTCTGGCCTCCTGCCTCCATCTGTGCAGCCAGCCACAGTGAGTGTTCTTCCCATGCTTTGTTTTTTTCCTCCCTTCTTCTTCATCTCTTGTCTCTGATGCAGTTGAGAAAGGTTTTTTGCTCTTAAGAACTAAGGCAGGTCTTGCTCACATAATCTTGAGTTCCTTGCCTTAAGGTCTGTACCCTTGACCCCATCTGCTAAGTCCCTTTTGCCAGCTAAGTAACATACTCATGTGCTGAGGATGTGGACATGGGCATCCTTGGGGACATTATTTTGCTGCCCCTGTGCTGGCCAGTAAATCAGCTGAGTGACTGGGGACCCTCTACAGGCCTCTGAGGTGCTTTCTGGTACTGGACCCTGTGGATTCCCGCAAGACCCAGGCCTCCCGAGTTGTTCCGAGCCTGCTCTGGGTGTCCTCAGCTGGACATGCCCTTCAGGTGATGAGCTGGCATGATCACAGGCTTTCCCACCCTTTGTTCCTGATGCCCATCAGCTTGAGAACTCTGGTTCCATGTGTTTCATTCCGTTTTTTAGTTGTTTGGGTTGAGGCGGCAAATAGGTCCATTCCTCCCAGGCAGGCTGGGAGCTGATGTCCCTTATGTTTGTGTTTGCTCCTGCTCGAGTTGGGTGTGCATGCTGCTGCTGCTGCTGCTGCTAAGTCACTTCAGTCGTGTCCGACTCTGTGCGACCCCATAGATGGCAGCCCACCAGGCTCCCCTGTCCCTGGGATTCTCCAGGAAAGAACACTGGAGTGGCTTGCCATTCTCTTCTCCAGTGCATGAAAGTGAAAAGTGAAAGTGAAGTCTCTCAGTCATGTCTGAATCTTAGCGACCCCATGGACTGTAGTCTACCAGGCTCCTTCGTCCATGGGATTTTCCAGGCAAGAGTACTGGAGTGGGGTGACATTGGGTGTGCATAGCTATCTGCATTTGTATGAAGGATGCTCCAAACTGTGGAGCTGGAGCTGTTCAACCCATCTTCTCTGAGGCCATGGAGATGGGTGGCTGTGGCTTTTCACAGACGAAGCCCCTGTGCCAGGAGCGGGCTGCGTGCTCATAACCCAGACTGGCCCAGGGATCTCAGGAAGCGGATTCCATGCGCATGGGTGCGTGCCTCTGAGAAGAGTCCTGATGGCTCTGTGGAGCCTGCAGCCAGCACCTTCATACCTGCCTGACAGCTGTGGCATTTCCAGCCCTTCACCTTTGTGTGTGTGTGTGGGGTGGAGGGGGTGCCACCTCCTTGCTCTGCTGCTAATGGAATATGTGTTTTTATTTCTTGTTTTCCTTGTTATCTTTAGATGCTTTCCAGGAAAAGAGGGGAAACACCTTGCTGATGCCACCAGCCTCAAACCAGTCTTCTCCATCTGCTTTCTGTCTGCCTGGGATTCCTGGAAGTGTCTGGTCTGCTAATTTTATCTGTTCTTGTGTTCTAGCGCCCTTGTGGGCTTGTTCTTTTAAAACATGCATTTTTTTCTGTCATTGCACTGAGGTTTTGGTGGGATAGGTGAATGCCTAGGACCAGGGTGCCTTCTTGATCTAGAGTTCTCACCTGTTGTAATCCCCCCACTCATCAGACACCTCTCACTGCCCCTTCCCATGTGGCTGCAGCCAAGTGAGTGTGTCCTCCTGCTCAGGAGCAGGTGGAGGCCTGTCTCCTTTGCTTCCTCTACCTGCACCCTTTTTTGGATGGGCGGTGCCCAGGAATGAAGGTTGTACCCAGAAAATAGAGGACCCCAGTGTGAGAAAGCAGTCCCGAACCAGTTGTCAGAGCCTGTGACCACGTGGGGAAGTGCAGAGGCACTTGCATATTCCATGGGCTTTATTCTTTGGGTCCATCTGTTGCAAGTGGTGTTTTGAGGCACATGATGTTTGAAAGCTGCAACTCTCAAATCCCGTGAGCTGTTTGGATGGCTGGTTTCAGACGCCAGAGAGCCCACCAGATCCCTGAGCTGCCTGTCCAGTCTTGTTCAGCCAGCAGGAAGTGGGGGGTCCCGGCCACGCAGTGACCAAGGCAGTTGTTCTTGGCCCTCGGGGAGGAGTGTCCCTTTCTGCACAGTCCGTCAGCAGCACGAGGCCTTATGTGCACAGAGTGAAGGAAGATGCTATCAGTGGAGGTGGTGATCGCGCTTGGCCTGGCCCCCTCTGCAGGCCATTCTGGACGAGCCCCTGCGGGCCAAGCACGTGGCAGGGGGCTGCCGGCTGCTGGGGTGGAGCGGGTGCCGCCTGTCCTCTGCGCACCGCCCAGCCAGAGTGTGGCAGAGACCGTTTCCCAGACGAACCCCTTCTGATCTTGTGTTTTACGCAAACACACTAACTGCCCGTAAACTGAGGAGGCCAGTGACTTAAATGTTGCACGTCTGGTGACTCCAGGTCTGAAGTGAGGCGTCCATGTTCATACCAGGAGGCGAAAAGAAGCCGGAGCCACAGTGATGAGCGAGACCTACATGAAGAGTGAGTGTGGGCCCTTTGGCTGGCCTCCATGGCATGCTGCGGATTTCTGAGTAAATGCACTTGGGAGGAGTGACAGCTACTTGAACACACTTTCTTTAAGGTTTCATTAGAAAAGAAAAGGAAGCTCTTGTCTCTGCCGATGCTGGCTCAGTCTTGGTGGCGGGGGTGGGGGCAGCATTTGCCTGACACAGTGGCTTTGTGCTCCGTGGGGGACGGTCGCTGTGCCTTCCTCCTTGCCTACAAAAGCCCCAGGGCCAGTGTTCACTCTGACTGGCCATTCTACCTGCAGCCAGGGCCAACTGTTTGCCTAGGGCATGGTCCAGGGCGGAGTGTGGGCCAGAGGTCCTCCTGGAGTGGCTTCATAGTGCTGAGCCCACACCGCCTGCTTTTTACAGGAGCTTGGATCCAGCCGGGCTGGAGAGGCGGAGAAAAAGCGGCCTGGGTTGGAAGGTCAGGGTAAAGGTGGCCAGAGTGACCTCAGAGCAGGCAGCCAGTGGGTCCCAGCACGGTGGACGGAGGGGGCGGTGTGTGCGCCTGAGGCTGCAGAGGCCGGGCCGCTGAGGCTAAGTCCTCAGAGGCTGAGCCAGGCGGTCAGCCGGGGCCGGGCCTGACCCTGCCATTTGACTTTGTCACTGTAGGGCTCTGCACCATCCTGCTAGACGCCGTCACTGACAAGGACCCTCGGGTGCAGGAGCAGGTATGTGGCGCCCTGTGCGCCCTCGGAGAGTCGCAGCCAGTGGAGGTGATTAGCGCCTGTGAGGAGCACCTGCGGCTGCACGAAAAGGTATTGCTCCTCGCCAATGGGGTGAGGCCTGCGGGGAGGAGCCTGTGGTGAGGGGCGGGACCTGTGGGCGGGGTTCGTGGCAAGAGGCGGGGTCTGTGGTGGGGCGGGGCCTTTGGTGAGGGGTGGGGCCTGCAGGGCAGTGGCCCGGGTAGGTCTGAAGTATGCAGCTAGGCTGCTGTAGGTGGAAAGTCAGACTGGCAAGTCCAGGCCGCCTTGAGGTGGCAAGTCCAGCATAGGTGACCCACTCTGTCCTGTGGGTCGGTCCCGTTGTGGGGGACCGAGTGGTCGGCATTGTAGTGTCCGGTTGCCCTTGCGCAGGCCCAGTCCACCGTTCCTCTCATCTACTAGCTAGTTGAGAGAGGGCCTGGGTCCCCACGGTAAGCAGAACACGTGCTCTCACCTGGGACAGGGCTTCGCCCAGTGGGCCCAGGCCTCTGCTCCCTGCCCAACCATAGACTCCACTGGTCGGGCCCTGCTGAGACTGCACCAAAGGCTGTGCCAGCTCTGCCTCTCCTGGTCCCAGCTGCAGGGTTCTGTGACACTCCTATCTGCCTGTAGTGGGACATAATTTCAGTTTCCACAGTGCGTAGTTTAGGCTCATTCCTAGGAGTTAGACTTACAGTCTCAAAAGACCATTTTTATTTGAGTTTTGGGCTCTCATCTGTCAGCTGCCATCTCAGGGTTGGACAGCTGAGTCCTGACAGGGCCCCTGGGCTCCTGAGCCAGTTTGATGACCCCTCCTCTCCAGCATGGCCCCTTCCCGCCCCTGCCCTCACCCCTACTACTGTCCCAGTTTAAGGAGGCCAGGGCTCATTCCTGAGCTTGGAGAGGAGCCATGAGAGACAAGTGAGTCCTGGTCCTTCCTCCATCATCTCTCTCTACAGCTAGCACATCCATACCGGACGATGATCCTAAGGGCCATGGAGATAGTCGTGAGCAATCACATCGGCGAGCTGGACAAGGACATGGCCAGGGCCATCATCCTCCTGGCCTCCAATGAGATGACCAAAGTGAAGGTGTGGGGGATACCTGCCCTGACCTGGCTGACCCTGGTTGGGTCAGGGAGCTGTTTTCTTCCCCCATGCACTGAAAACACGGGTTTGTGTCTGCCTGCCTCAGGTCTGGCCCGTTGGTCCTGTGTACTGACTGCCCTTGTGGGGTGGGGTGGGTCACCCCGCCATCTCAGATGGAAACCAAAGTGGAAAGCGGTGCTCCCAAGCTCTCAGGGCGAATGTAGGAGCACCAGGGACCGACTTGAGTGTGCATGGGCTCAGCTCTCAGCCTGGGGCCCTGCTCACAGCAGCCCCAGAGTGTCCTGAATGCTGGCAGCCTGTCCTCCAATGGAACTGAAGGCAGAGTGTCCAGTTTTCCTCCTGGGCACCTTCAGGGTGGGTGAGGTTTGCCTCCTTTGGTCAGGGTGTCAGTTGAGGTCTTTGGGGACAGGAGCTGGTCTCTGATTGGCAGCAAGCCGCCAGCAGCGTCCTGGTGGCGGTGGGGAGGCGGTTCATCAGCAGTGTGATGGAAGAGCTGCTGAGCAAGTTCCAGCCTGGGCTCCTGCCGCACCCCTGCACCGTGCACACGCTCGCCAGCCTCTCCGTCTCCAATGGTAGGTGGCGGCCCCATCCCTCTGCCCACATGCTCAGAGGTTCTGAGGATGGCACCTCGGTTCCTTGGGTCCCAGTTGCTCCACCACGTGCCCCAGGCTGTGCAGAGAGAGCTCAAGGTGTGTGGCGGGGTGGGGGTGGCTGTGGGCCTCTGTGACGTGCCCCTTCTTGCAGTGTTTGGCATGGTGCCCTTCCTGACGTCCATCCTCAGCACCATGCTGCCCATGCTGGGAGCAGCCAAGCACGACTCAATGAAAGTGGTGTTCTGCTGTGGTAAGACAAGGCCTCTGCGGGGTGATGGGTGGGTGTGGCCTGCCCACAGTTGGGGGGGGTCTTTGTTTCCAGTGCTCCTTTGTGGGGGACTGGGGGGCCTTCAGGCTGCAGGAGGATGGTGGGACGATTAGGGGAAGGGTGATGCAGGTGGGGGCTAAGCGGGCACTGCTGCAGGTAGAGACCTGACCTCTGCTGTCTGGTGGCTTTTCTCTGCTGCTGGGGAACCCCCTACCAGGACCTTACGCTGTATTTCCCTGAGCCCTGGACACCTGATGGGGGCAGGAGGAGACTGACCAGAGCTGCAGCTCCTTCCCACTTCTCTCCCTGCTCGCACTGGCAGAGTGACTTACCCTGGGTATCCTGGGAGTGTTCACTCTCCCACCCTCTGTGTGCCGTGGGCAGTGCCTTGTGGCATGACTCCTGATGGGCAGGAGGGCACTCCTACAGCGGGGGTCAGAGGGTCTTGAAACATGGGGCCTGAGGGAGCCTGGCCTCTTCTAGTGGCCTGCACACAGCTCTTGTCCCTCAGCTTCCTGGTGTTCCTAGCGTCCCCTCCAGTCTCAAGAAGACAGCTGCTACTGAGGGGAGGGAGAGGGAACACCTAGGCCCATGAGGCCCCATGAAGACAAGATCCCCTTTTTAAAATAGTTTATTTTTGGTTATGGGCTTCCCAGGTGGCACTAGTGGTAAAGAACCCACCAGTGTCACTGTGGATTTGATCCCTGGGTTGAGAAAATCCCCTGGCAACCTACTCCAGCATTCTTGCCTGGAGAATCTCATGGCCAGAGGAGCCTGGTGGGCTGCAGTCCATAGTGTCACAAAAAGTCAGACATGACTGAGCAACTTAGCATGCATGCACACATTTTTGGTTTTGCTGGGTCTTTGTTGCTGACAAGGGCTTTCTCTAGTTGTGCAGAGTAGGGGCTGCTCTTTGTTATGGTGGCTTCTCTTATTGTTGAACATGGACTCTAGGCACCCCAGCTTCAGTAGTTGTGGCACACGGGCCTAGTTCCCCCGAGGCATGTGGGATCTTCCTGGACCAGGGATCAAACCTAAGTCCCCTGCATTGGAACACAGATTCTTTTTTTTTTTTTTTGAACACGGATTCTTAACCACTGGAGCACCAGGGAAGCCCTAAGGATCCTTTTTAATCCCCAGCCCAAGCTGTTAGAGGTCCTGGGCTTCCACCTCCGTGGCCAGGCTGGAGGGACGTGGTTAGGCTGTGGCCACACCGAGACAGGGGTTGAGAGGCTGGTAGCTGAGCAGAGAGTTGGTGTTTGCAGAGGAGTCCCAGTGAAGCTGCCTGTTCTGTGCACACCAGGGGACTTTCCTATCTGGAGCCTAGAGCTTTGGGCTGCAGCCCACCTGTTAATGGTGGCTTTGGGTTCAGGTTCCCCAGCTCTCAGGGACTCTAGGAAGAGCTCTAGCCCCTCAGAGCCCCCGTGTTCCCGTTCTCTGTTCCACGCCTTCCTCTTGAGGGCCCCTCCCACATGCGGATGATAGCAGGCTGTTGGACTGAAACCCTCTTTGACCTGGTTTCTGCTGAAAAGAGAACTTGTGACAGGATTCCTGAACAGCTGGGTGGGAATCACTGCTGAGCTCAGAGTGCAGGGGCAGGACACAGAGAGGACCGAGGCAGAGCTGGGGGGCGGGGGGCAAAGAGCGCCAAGGACAGTACTCATCCCGGTTCGAGGCACAGGAGGGACTGGGGAGAGCTGTGGGGGCTGGGGGAAAAGAGCGCCAAGGACAGCACTCATCCCGGCCTGGAGGGAGAAGGAGAGCCTGTGTTGGAGCTGAGGGCTAGTCCCTGACCCGGCAGCTGCCCTGGGAAGTGCTGGCCTCGCTCCAGGACTTGCAGAGCCCTGTGCAGGAGGCCCTGCCCCTCACAGGCTGCAGGCCTACAGTGTTCACCTGGCTGCCATGTTGTGTGTGAAGGGCCGGTTGGGCCAGCAGACAATGCCTGCAGCCACCCTCTGGCTGAGGTGTGTGCTCCTCGCCACAGACAGTGCTCCAGGTATGCAGTTGAGGGGAGCATGGAGCGGCCTCAGTCAGGCCGGGAGGGTCCACGTCAGCCCATCTGCGGCATGGTTAGGCCACAAGAGGACTGGGACCTCTTGTTCTTCCAGGCAGTCTCCGATTCTGGGCGGATTGTGTTCACTATGCAGGAAGGTGGCCCAGGTGGGCCATGGGACCCAGAACAGGAGCGTGTGTGCACTCAGAGGTTCTTGTCCAGCTCGCAGGATGCTGTGGCCAGGCAGGGGGAGGGCAGGGAGGAGGGCACCAGAGGTGGGTGGACAGGGCCCAGACAACAGGTGCTCAGCTGGCCTGCACACACTGCCAGCTCTGGCAGGCAACCACAGCTCGCCGCCCACCAGGAAGGTCTGATGAGAGAGGCAGCAGAAAATAAACAGAAAGGGAGACTAGGGGAAGCAGACAGTTGAGGGAGGGGAAAACAGGCAGGAGAGGAAATCTGGTTGATATTTCACTGAGACGAGAGAAGATGCATTCATGAAACAGAAGCACTTTGCTCTGAAGAAGCTACGTTTGGACAATGGAATAAAGCTTTTGGGAATTACCAACATGATGAAAATGGAAAGTAGAAATGGAAGTGTTGAGGAAATCCTCTAGAAAATAGAGCCAAAAATGCAAGTATGCAGAAAACAGAAAAGAAAGAAAAGACTTAGCGAGTGAAGCCGTGAAGCCAGTCTTCGATACCCTGGATAGAAGGAACAGAGAAAGCGGAGCGGGGCCGCGGTGGGAGCTGCCCCAGGTGGAGAGGCCCTCTCTGCGCCCACTTCGGGAAGCTTCCGCAGGGCAGGCGGTCAGGAGAAGGCTGAGGGCTTGCCTTCTGCTTGAAGGAGAGTGCTAGAAATTTCCAGCGCAAGGCACCACTGAGAGTCAGCTCCCTGCTCCGAGGCTCACTGAGCAGGAAGGTGTAGAGAGGCTCCTTGAGAAGCCAGGATCCGGAAGTGTGTGGCCCGTGTGGTGAGGCTGGGGGAGCCTCAGGATGTGTGGCAAGAGGTGTGGAGGTTGCCACAGTGACTTGGGCCTGGAGAACGAGGGGACTCAAACCCCAGACGGTCCTTAACTCAGAACACAGCTGGTCCTGGAGGGAGTGGTGGGCTCGGAGCCACAGGGGTCTGGAGGGGTGGACGGAACAGGCTGGCCCCGGCCTGGGGTACGTGGGGAACACTGTGCGCATGTGTGTGGAGAGAGAGGCCCAAACCCGGTGTTTGCTTCTGGAATAAGGAAAAGCAGGCTGGGGGAGGGGCCTGAGTGGCTCGTTTACCTGGGGCTCTTTTGTCCTTGATTAAAAGCACAAACCTGGTAAGAAACTCAGGGCAGGGGGTGGTTCTACTTCTGACCATGTAATGTCCTGTTATCCTGAAAGCCCTTCCCACACAGGGTACCTCGAAGCCCTGGTCAGCTTGACCAGCAGTCTGAGCAACTCAAGGAGCAAGAGTAGGGGGATGCAGGGGTTGGGGTGGTAGGCAGGGACCAGGGCCCACCTAAGCAGACCCCCTCCCCCGAAGGCACCCTCAGTGGGAGGACAACCAGACATAGGCCTGCTGTGGGCCCCGGGATGTGTGGGGGGGTCCTATATGCTCTCTGATTGCTTGTGATCGTAGCTGCCTTCCTGTAGGCAGAGGGCCAGGCTGCAAAGCCTAAGCTGAGAAAGTAGCCTTGCAAGTGGTCCAGGTCATGAGCTGGAGTACGTGGTCCTATCAGTCAAGATCCTGGGGGTAGGCTTTGGCCTTGGGGCCAGCTGTGAGCCCACACCGCCAGCCATCTGGTTCTCATCTCCTCCACTGCACAGGCCTCAGTGGGGCTGTGTGGCCAGGTCCTGGCCTCTGACTTTGTGGTCCCATGTCTCCCTTGACCCACCGTCCAGCCCCTGCTGACCACTCACAGATCTACACCTAAGTGGGTCCCCTGGCTTCCCTGCCTAGGCATCCACAGCTCTGCCCCTTGCACGGACAGAGCCCTGCCCAGGCTGGTGCTCCCCACCTTCAGCACTGCACCCCCACCCAGGCTCACATACCGGGTCTTCCTGCATGTGCCCTGGGGCTCCTATGCCATCTTGGACAGCAGCCCTTGAAAGCATGTGGTATGTGTGTCGTGAGGGGAGAGGTGGGCACCAGAGCAGGCGGGCATGGTGGCCTGGTGGCATTTGAGAGAGGTTGGTCATGTACTGGTATCCAGTGTGACACAGGGCCACAAATCAGGGGATTAAGACAATGGAGCTGTCTTCTACAGCTTAGAAGGCCAGTGTCTGAGAGCAGGCTGTTGGCGGGGCCGCTCACCTTCTATGACTCTGGACAGAGTCCTTCCAGGCTCCCCTGGTGTCTGGAGGTGCCTCTCAATCTGGGCTTGAGGCCGTGTCACTGCACCATCTGCCTCCATCATCAATATGTCTGTCTGTCTTCTTACGAGGAAAGGGTCCTGGTGGATTAGGGCCCACCCCACCCCACCCCACCATGACCTTGTTTTAACTCAGTGTATCTGCAGAGACTGAATATCTAGAAAAGTCATGTTCCAGGTTCTGGGAAGGGCAAGAGTCAGGGGACCCTTCACCCCCGCCCCACCCTGTAGTCCTGAGCCTGGCTGGGGTGCTCAGGAAGGTGTCTCACAGGCGGGCATGGGATGTTAGAGGGGTTGCGTGAGAGCCAGCGTGACCATGCCTGCTGCCTCACCGCTGGGGTCACTGCAGCTCTGCAGCGCTTCAGTGAGAGCACCCTGGAGTACCTGGCCAACCTGGATCAGGCCCCAGACCCCACAGTCAGAAAGGACGCCTTTGCCTCAGACATCTCTGGTGCTTACGACATCCTTTTCCACCAGTGGCTACAGAGCCGGGAAGCGAAGGTACGCTCTGTGGGTGGGGACTGGTGGCCGCACCTGCTGGCCGCCCTTTCCCTCCCCAGCCTGGAGGTCCTGCTACAGACCCCAGACCCCTGGGCCCTCTGCCATCCCGCAGGATCTCGGTAGAGATTTGTGTCCACCTGCCCACGCCAAGCCTTGTGGGGTCTCCCCTGCAGGTCCTCGAAGCGTTGGGCTGCTTTGCTGAGGCCCCACCCCCACCTTGGGGCCTCCACACATTAGGGAGGTGCCTGGCTGCTCCTACTTCTCAGGCCCGCTCCCTCTGCCTCGTAGGAGCTTCTGTTCTAGGTCCGTGGTGGAGGATTCCTTGCCCTTGTGCCCCAACCACTGACCGATGTCCCTGTCCCCTCTAGCTGCGGCTCGCAGTGGTGGAGGCCCTGGGGCCCATGAGCCACCTGCTCCCCAGCGAGAAGCTGGAGGAACAGCTCCCCAAGCTGCTGCCCGGCGTGCTCGCCCTCTACAAGAAGCATGCTGAGACCGTCCATGTGTCCAAGGTGCGCACAGTGTGGCTGCAGGCCTCCGTGGCTGAGGCCCTGGTGGGCTGTTGGCCTCATTGAGGGCTGCAGGCAGAGCTGGAGAGCCAGGCCCCTGGCCTCACGGGGCCCCCTTCCTGGCGCCGCTCCCTTCTCGCTCCAGCCCCAGGGTGGTGTCCTGCTGGGAGGCTCTCCTAGCCAGGTGGGATG
Source organism: Oreotragus oreotragus (assembly GCA_006410675.1). Taxonomy (NCBI): domain Eukaryota; kingdom Metazoa; phylum Chordata; class Mammalia; order Artiodactyla; family Bovidae; genus Oreotragus; species Oreotragus oreotragus. Next base: position 66,447 of record SJYX01001980.1, read on the forward strand.
GGGCTGGGGGCGAGGAGGTCCTGACAAGCCGCTCCTCCCTGCAGAGCCTCGGCCAGATCCTGGAGGCAGCTGTGAGCGTGGGCAGCCGCACTCTGGACGTCCAGCTTGACTCTCTCCTTGCCGCTCTGCACACCCAGGTGGGCTGGTGGAGGGGTTGTGAGCAGGCTGGGGCCAGGTGCTGTGCTCCTGCTATGGGGGTGCCTGCTGAGGGGCCCAGGGAGCAAGACTCAGGGTGGGGATCCAGCCAGGTGGACCTCTGCGGGCTTCCCGAGTCATCTGGGTGCAGCCCGTGGGGGTACACTGACTCGGGCAGTGGGGCACCGGACAGCCCTACATGCAGGGGCAGGAGGGGAGGAGGCGGCCAGCAGGGCAGGGGGAGCGTCTGTCCTGCCTGCAGGTCCCCGAGGGTCAGGGCTCAGGCGGAGCAAAGGAGCCACCTCGGCAGCTGAGGCCGGCAAGGGGAGGGCCCAAAGGCTTTGCTGGAGAAAGGGCCTCGGGGCTCCTCAGCTGTAATGAGCCTGAAAAATTATGAAGTGGATAGATGCCTAGAAAAATCTTAAAAATGTCACAATTGGTAGAAGAGAAATAGAAAATTTGACTCAACCAGTAAAGAAATGGAGACCACATTCTAGGCCCTTCCTTTCTGACAGCAAACCCGGGACCCAGTGGTGTTCAGGTTGCCTCTTCCAGACTTTTGAGGGATAGCCCATTTCCACCTCACACAGGTGGGCTTGGAAATGAGAAAAGGATCTGGAGCTGCCTGACAGGTTCTGTGGGACTGGTCTTGACTCCCAAGTCAGGACCACACAGAGAAGTCTGGGCGCCCGCGGTGAGCTGGCATGAGGGTCTGTGCGAAGGAGAGTTGGCTGCCCACCCCGTACTCACTGCACACAGGGCCCAGTGGGAGGGGCTGTGGGAAGGTTCTCTCTGATCTCAGCGATGCAGAAAAAGCTTTTGAAGAAGTTCAGCACCTATTTGTCATTGAAACTCTTAGCAACCAGGATGGGAAAGGAACTTCTCTTACTTGGTAAATTTTAAATACCTGACCCATCAGCATGCATCATACATGTGACAGATACAGTTTGCATCACAATGGATAGAAGTGACCACCTTCCCTTACCGTCCAGAGCAGGAAGGGGCCCAGTTGCTTGTCAGCAGGGCCTGGGGTGAATTCTGTGAGGAGAGAAACAGAAGGGAAGGATCCAGGACAGACCTGTGGTTTGCCTTCACCTGGCCGCCTGCCCACCCTTTGTCCTGGCGGGCCGCTGCTCCCCATGCTCAGCGAGGTGGCACAGCCCTGAGGGCAGGGTTGCCTTGTTCTGGTCCCTGCCATGTCTGCTCCTAGCAGATATTTGTTCTGGATAGCTGATGCACTCATCTAGAAGTTCATTTGTACAAGAACTGAATCTGTTTACAAGTCCTAGAACTCTGTTCAGCAAGGCTGCCAGCTATAAGACCAACCTGTAAAAATCAAGAGTATTTTCCCCCATCAGTGGTGACCAGCTAGAAAGTACCAAAAATTTAAAAAAAAAAAAGGTGTTTACAATAGCAACAGAAACTTAATTGTAAAGTATCTGGGAATTAGCCTAGCGAAGAATGCCTAAGATCTCTGTGGAGAAAAAGTTTACAACTTGGGAAAAAAGTGAGAAAAAAATGAGAGATGGAGTATTATTTACTTAATACAAAGTGATGGCCTGAAACTAAAAACTGTAATCTGTGGGGAGGGGGGCGGGGTTTAAAAGGGGAATATTTGTGGAAAAGCTGAGAAGCTAGAAAAGTGTGCTACTTCCTTTTCTTAGTGCTTTCCATTCACGTCTTTTGTTTTTTTGTTGATTTTAAGGGTGTTTTTTTTCATATTGGTCTGTAGCAGTTATTTACAGTCTTGTGTCATGTATGTAGATATTTGTTTCTGTTTTGTTGTTATCTGTGGCTCTGTTTATGATGTTTTTTTTGCCATGGAACATTAGTTAATTTTTTAAAGCCATCACTTATCTTTCTTTATACAGGTTTTGCTGTACTTAGAAAAGGCTTTCCAATTCTGCAGTGAGTTTTTAGGTTCTCTCACTTCCCCTATGGAGAAGGCAATGGCACCCCACTCCAGTACTCTTGCCTGGAAAATCCCACGGATGGAGGAGCCTGGTAGGCCGCAGTCCATGGGGTCGCTAAGAGTCGGATACAACTGAGCGACTTCACTTTCACTTTTCACTTTCATGCATTGGAGAAGGAAATGGCAACCCACTCCAGTGTTCTTGCCTGGAGAATCCCAGGGACGGGGGAGTCTGGTGGGCTGCCGTCTATGGGGTCGCACAGAGTCGGACACGACTGAAGTGACTTAGCAGCAGCAGCAGTGTTTCCCCTATACTGTTTAATCATCTGGAGTGTATTTTAGAGTAAGAGTGAAAAGCTAGTTTTATCGTTTCTCCAGGTGAGTGCCCTCGTCACTAGTTATCTCTCTGATCTATCACCTTTTAATCGATCACTGCAAACCTTAGCACCTGGACTCAGCAGAGGTTTGTGCTCCGGTCACCATGGAGTTCTGAGCACCTCACGCATCTTGCGCAGGCTCCCTGGGGCAGGCCAGAGCGTCTGCTTCCAACCTGCTCCCCTCGCTGGCCCCCTGGCCCTGGTGGGAGGTGCTCTGTGGGTCGCTGAGTGACCCCGGGAGCAGGCAGGGAGCCAGCCTGGCAGCCCTGCCCGCACCTGCTCCACCTGCTCTGGTCCCCTGGGAACTGGCAGGGCCAGGATGGGGTGGTGCCTGTGGTCCCTGCACCACGTCTCCCTCCTGGTTGGGATGCTAGGCTTTCCCAAGGGTCCCCTCAGAGCCCTGCAGGTCCTTTCTTGTGACCTTGGGGTCTGAGTGGGGACGGGGGCGCCACCCAAAGCTCAGCCCCAGAGTGTTGCCCACAGAGGTGCAGTGGGGCCCAGGGGCGCAGCTGCATGCAGCCGCTGCATGCAGCCGCTGCCTGCACCCCTGCCAGGGCAGCTCCCTTTCTGTCTCAGTTTGGACGGACAGACTCCAGCGCTTTTTGTGCTCGCGTGTCCTGCCTGAGAAAGTGGGTAGCTGTCTCCTTCCTCATCAGGAAGTGTGTCTGGGGAGTTTGTTCTCCTGGCTGCCAGTGGGTGCGGTGGGGTGTAGGAGGAGGGCCAGCTGTGTGTCTTGCGTCCACCACCCCGACCGCAGGGCCTGAGAGTATGTCTGGGTGCAGGCAGGGGTTCCTCACCCAGGTGATCACGCCCGAGGACCTGCAGCTTCCTGGAAGCTTGAGACGTCCCTCTCCAGCCCCACCAGCCGCTGACTGTCTTCTGTCCTGGACAGATCTGTGTGCCCGTGGAGTCATCCAGCCCGCTAGTGATGAGCAACCAGAAGGAGGTGCTGCGCTGCTTCACGGTGCTGGGTATGCAGGCGGAGCCCTTGGTCTCATCAGGGGGCTCACCGCCCTGAGCATCTGTCCTCCTTGCTGGGCCTGGGGGATGCAGGCAACCAGCAAGGAGCAAGACGGTCTTGATGAGCACTTGCCTGCAGCCTGCTGCTCGCCGGACCGCCTGCTGGCCTTCCTGCTGCCTAAGCTGGACACCAGCAATGAGAGGACCCGTGTGGGCACCCTGCAGGTCCTGAGGCACATCATCAACGCGGCAGGTGAGCGCCTTGTGGAACGGAGATGGGACTGCCTTGTCCATCTTCGGGATGAAAAGGAGCATTTTGCTTTGAGTTCTTGAAATACTTTCCCCAACTTTCTATTTCGCAAAATTCCCTGCTTTTTGAAGAGTTGCAGCAGTGGTGCTCGCCTGCCTGCCAGCAGGTTGTCCGTCTCTGATGTTTGCCCTTGGCAGGGGCTGTAGTCAGCAGGCCGTAGTGCCTCGGCGTGGGAGGCTGGTGGCTGAGTCCTGCTGACCCCCCCCACCTGCAGCCATCCGCGGCAGCAGCCCCTCAGTGTGGAGACCTGGCCACAGGCACAGCTCGCTCCGCTGTCTCTTAGATGTGGACCTTGGGAGGAGTGGAGGCCAGTTCTGTGGAATGTCCCTGGTTTCCATGTGTCTGAAGATTTCCTCACAACTGGATAGGAGAGTTCAGGTTTCTTGCTTTTAAGCAGTTTTAATCAGCAATAAGCCTGAATGGTTTTCACACCTGAATGTGTGTGTGTGTGTGTGTGTGTGTTTTAATCAGCAATAAGCCTGAATGGTTTTCACACGTGTGTGTGTGTGTATGTGTGTGTCTTGGTTGCTAAACAGTGGCCATGACCACATCAGGCCTTCAGGTTGGAGCCTGAATGGTTTTCACACCTGAGTGTGTGTGTATGTGTGTGTGTGTGTGTCTTGGTTGCTAAACCGTGGCCATGACCACATCAGGCCTTCAGGTTGGAGCCTGAATGGTTTTCATACCTGATGTGTGTGTGTGTGTGTGTGTGTGTGTGTCTTGGTTGCTAAACCGTGGCCATGACCACATCAGGCCTTCAGGTTGGAGCCAGGAGCAGGGAGTGGTGCTAAGATTCTGATGACCCTGGAGGCGCCCTCACCCCACCTGGGACCCCTGGCTCAGCTCTGCTGCCCTGAACTTCTAACCTCCTCACTTCTTAATTGGATAAAATAATGTCATTTGCTGAAAAAAGTCATTTTTCCCTCAGAGAGAGATAGGTGGGCCTGTGCTTAGGTGGCCTTCTCCTCCCCCCACGCAGAGGGCTGCACTGAGGCCAGAGCCCCGCAGCACAGGCTCAGCTCGCGTCGTGGCAGAAGGGCTGCACGGCCTCTGCCCGTCAGCAGGCAGGCTGAGCCTCCTGTTGGTTTCTTGCAGCTGCTCAGATGGAAGTTAAGAAACCCTTCATTCTTTCCTCCATGAAGCTCCCTCTTCTGGACACCAACAATAAGGTGGGTCAGTGGACAGCACACAGAGGCAGGCGGTACAGCCACCGCTGACAGGCAGCTGCCACCTCAGCACACCAGGCCTCGGCAGGCACATGCAGGCCTGGGTGTCTGCTGAGCTGCGTGTCTGGGCCCCCGGCTTCCTCCTGATGCATTAACCAGGTGTGAAGCTAGGAAGCAGTCCTCAAGACCACCTTGGGGCTTGATCGTTCTCTAGAAGAACCCTCAGAACTCAAGAGCCGTTATACCAAAAAGACCTACATGAGCATCAGCCACAGAGACGCCCATGGGGCGGCCTGGGCTCTCACTTGGAGCCCCCGTCCTGGCCCTGTGGAGCCATGGGCAGTGCTGTGCTGGCTTGCATGGAGGGCTGCCCAGGGAAGCCCCAGCCTTGTGTCGGGGGTCTCTGTCAGGCCTCTGTCATGCAGATCTCAGCATCCAGCCCTTCGGGTGGCCTGATGCCCCACCCGAGTCACAGGGCTAGGTGACTTGGTGCAGCAGAAACCCCAGGGAACAGGAGCTTGGACTCTGGTAGGATATCCATAGCTTGGTGGTGACCCCAGAGCCAAGGGCGGGGCTGGCCCTCCCTGTTTGGGCTCAGCGGCAGCGGATCCCCTTCCTGCGGCTGCCCCAGCCTTTGTGCTCATCCTGCACCCCGTTCTTGGGGACCATCTGTGAGAGTCCCAGAAGCTACTGGAATGGAGCCCAAACTACTGAGGCTGCATCTGTTTCAGGGCTCCTGTGCCACCCTCAGAGGGGCCCAGTGCCTGTCCGCTGTTGGTGGCCAGAAGCACCCAGCCTAGGGGCCCTCAGGCTGCCACATGGCTCAGTCCCTCCAGACCCATCAGCTCAGGGTCACTCGGGACACACGTGTGACCTGGGATCTGGAGAGGAGAGGTGTGACCAGGACAGGGGGAGGGTCCCAGAGAGGGGTGCTGGGCTGGGGGAAGGCGGGAGGTGTGGGCAGAGGGTGGGTGAGATGCCGGCCCTGCTGGGCTGTCGTGCTGTGGCCAGCACTCCTCTGAGGCCCCTTCCTGCGCCCCCTGCTCTGGGCAGGTGAAGCGGGCGGTGGTGCAGGTGGTCAGCGCCATGGCCCACCATGGCTACCTGGAGCAGCCTGGCGGCAAGGCCATGGTCGAATACATCGTGCAGCAGTGCGCTCTGCCCCCCGAGGCTGAGGTAAGGCACGCCGTCCCTCTGCTCCATCATTGCGTGTTGTCTCTTGGACCCGTGGTTTGTCGTCTGACTGCTGAGTGGCACTCTGGGGATATGCTAGTCTGCTAGCCGCGTGGCAGGTGTGAATAAAGCATCCGTGAAAGTGAGGGTGCAGGTTTCTGCAGGGCTTGCGTTTGTCCCCCTGTGTAAGTAGCTGCTGTGAGACGCTGAGATTTTGATTTCGTAAGAAGCTTTCAGGTGGTTTTCGAAAGTAGCTGTGCCATCTTGCGGCCCCAGCAGCAGCTCTGTTGGCACGTGGGGTTAGGTCAGTGCTGTGTGTCTCATTTTCTAGCTACTGTGATAGGCTAGCATCATGCCTGTGACCAGTGATATTGGCATCCATGTGTCTACGTGCCTGCTCACAGCTTTTACCTGCTTTGGAGTTGGACTGTTCCCTTTCTTCTCCTTCAGGACAGAAGTGCTCTTCATATATTTTAGATGCAAGTCCCTTATCAGATTTATGGTTTGTAAATATTTTCTGACAAATCTGTTGTATCATAGGTATTTATTTTCTTAATATTGTATTTCAAAAAACAAAAGTGCTAATATTTTAGAAGTCCACGTTATTGGGCTTTTATTTATAGCTCTTATTTCTGGTGTTGTAACTAGTAAATCCTTTCTTTATCCAATGTCACAAAGGTGTTTCCCCATGTTTGCTTCTAGAAGTTTTACACAGGTCTGTGTTCCATCTTGCGTTCCTTTTGTTCACCGTGAGGTGTGGGTTCAGGCTCCGTACTTTGCACGTAGGCGTCCTGCTGTCCAGGCACCGCTCACTGTAAAGACGCTTTTCCCAACACGGACCAGCTGCCTTTGCCTGGATGTCGAGAACCCAGTGGCTTGGATGTTTATAATTTTCTAGGTGATTAGCCTCTTGTGGCTATTGGGGGCTTGTAATTTTATTGCATTGAACCTGGCCAGGTGTATTTCTCCTTCTAAGTGTTTTTTGAGATTTTCTATTTGGCCTAATAGGCAGTCAGGCGTTCAACGTCCTTAGTGTGTATCTGGTATAAAGTTTCTCTATATTTTTAGAGCGTGCTCTAAAACTTGCTATTCAGGCCCTAAACATCTCTATTTCTTTCTTCTCGATCTTTAATTTCTTGGTGAGAGGTGCCAAATGTCTCCAATAGTCATTACGTTTTTCCCACTTTTGCTTTGTTTTCAGCGTTTGCTTTTCGGTATTTCAAAACATGAATTGAAGACTCAGCATTTAGACAGTAGAGTCCTTTTTTGCCTAGAAGATTCCAGGGAGCTGGGCACTGGAACACTGACTCCTTGGGTCTGAGAGAAACCACTGGCTCATGGGGCAGCAGGGCCTGTCTGTGTTCTTGGTGGGAATGGCATTTTCTCAGGCAATGACCGCATCCACAAGGATGGAATACCACCTGTGAGGATGCGGTTAGTGGCTCTCAGGAAATGCTGACGGTTTTTCTAGCCTGGACCCTGGATCTTGGCCCGGGGAGCTGGCTTTTTGGGAAGATTTTTAGTGGAGAGTGAGTGTCCTGCCAGTGACCGGGGATGGTCCCCTCCGTAGGGGTTGGGCAGGGCCTGTCATGCTTCTGTTCAGGCCGTGTCCTCAGGGCCGGAGCCCACGACTGGTGACCTGCAGAGCAGAGTGCACAGCATCCTGCCCTCCCACCCCCAGACTCNTGTGTGTGTGTGTGTGTGTGTGTGTGTGTGTGTGTGTGTCTTGGTTGCTAAACCGTGGCCATGACCACATCAGGCCTTCAGGTTGGCTCCTGAATGGTTTTCACACCTGAGTGTGTGTGTGTGTGTGTGTGTGTGTGTGTGTGTGTGTGTGTGTGTGTGTGTGTGTCTTGGTTGCTAAACCGTGGCCATGACCACATCAGGCCTTCAGGTTGGAGCCAGGAGCAGGGAGTGGTGCTAAGATTCTGATGACCCTGGAGGCGCCCTCACCCCACCTGGGACCCCTGGCTCAGCTCTGCTGCCCTGAACTTCTAACCTCCTCACTTCTTAATTGGATAAAATAATGTCATTTGCTGAAAAAAGTCATTTTTCCCTCAGAGAGAGATAGGTGGGCCTGTGCTTAGGTGGCCTTCTCCTCCCCCCACGCAGAGGGCTGCACTGAGGCCAGAGCCCCGCAGCACAGGCTCAGCTCGCGTCGTGGCAGAAGGGCTGCACGGCCTCTGCCCGTCAGCAGGCAGGCTGAGCCTCCTGTTGGTTTCTTGCAGCTGCTCAGATGGAAGTTAAGAAACCCTTCATTCTTTCCTCCATGAAGCTCCCTCTTCTGGACACCAACAATAAGGTGGGTCAGTGGACAGCACACAGAGGCAGGCGGTACAGCCACCGCTGACAGGCAGCTGCCACCTCAGCACACCAGGCCTCGGCAGGCACATGCAGGCCTGGGTGTCTGCTGAGCTGCGTGTCTGGGCCCCCGGCTTCCTCCTGATGCATTAACCAGGTGTGAAGCTAGGAAGCAGTCCTCAAGACCACCTTGGGGCTTGATCGTTCTCTAGAAGAACCCTCAGAACTCAAGAGCCGTTATACCAAAAAGACCTACATGAGCATCAGCCACAGAGACGCCCATGGGGCGGCCTGGGCTCTCACTTGGAGCCCCCGTCCTGGCCCTGTGGAGCCATGGGCAGTGCTGTGCTGGCTTGCATGGAGGGCTGCCCAGGGAAGCCCCAGCCTTGTGTCGGGGGTCTCTGTCAGGCCTCTGTCATGCAGATCTCAGCATCCAGCCCTTCGGGTGGCCTGATGCCCCACCCGAGTCACAGGGCTAGGTGACTTGGTGCAGCAGAAACCCCAGGGAACAGGAGCTTGGACTCTGGTAGGATATCCATAGCTTGGTGGTGACCCCAGAGCCAAGGGCGGGGCTGGCCCTCCCTGTTTGGGCTCAGCGGCAGCGGATCCCCTTCCTGCGGCTGCCCCAGCCTTTGTGCTCATCCTGCACCCCGTTCTTGGGGACCATCTGTGAGAGTCCCAGAAGCTACTGGAATGGAGCCCAAACTACTGAGGCTGCATCTGTTTCAGGGCTCCTGTGCCACCCTCAGAGGGGCCCAGTGCCTGTCCGCTGTTGGTGGCCAGAAGCACCCAGCCTAGGGGCCCTCAGGCTGCCACATGGCTCAGTCCCTCCAGACCCGTCAGCTCAGGGTCACTCGGGACACACGTGTGACCTGGGATCTGGAGAGGAGAGGTGTGACCAGGACAGGGGGAGGGTCCCAGAGAGGGGTGCTGGGCTGGGGGAAGGCGGGAGGTGTGGGCAGAGGGTGGGTGAGATGCCGGCCCTGCTGGGCTGTCGTGCTGTGGCCAGCACTCCTCTGAGGCCCCTTCCTGCGCCCCCTGCTCTGGGCAGGTGAAGCGGGCGGTGGTGCAGGTGGTCAGCGCCATGGCCCACCATGGCTACCTGGAGCAGCCTGGCGGCAAGGCCATGGTCGAATACATCGTGCAGCAGTGCGCTCTGCCCCCCGAGGCTGAGGTAAGGCACGCCGTCCCTCTGCTCCATCATTGCGTGTTGTCTCTTGGACCCGTGGTTTGTCGTCTGACTGCTGAGTGGCACTCTGGGGATATGCTAGTCTGCTAGCCGCGTGGCAGGTGTGAATAAAGCATCCGTGAAAGTGAGGGTGCAGGTTTCTGCAGGGCTTGCGTTTGTCCCCCTGTGTAAGTAGCTGCTGTGAGACGCTGAGATGTTTGATTTCGTAAGAAGCTTTCAGGTGGTTTTCGAAAGTAGCTGTGCCATCTTGCGGCCCCAGCAGCAGCTCTGTTGGCACGTGGGGTTAGGTCAGTGCTGTGTGTCTCATTTTCTAGCTACTGTGATAGGCTAGCATCATGCCTGTGACCAGTGATATTGGCATCCATGTGTCTACGTGCCTGCTCACAGCTTTTACCTGCTTTGGAGTTGGACTGTTCCCTTTCTTCTCCTTCAGGACAGAAGTGCTCTTCATATATTTTAGATGCAAGTCCCTTATCAGATTTATGGTTTGTAAATATTTTCTGACAAATCTGTTGTATCATAGGTATTTATTTTCTTAATATTGTATTTCAAAAAGCAAAAGTGCTAATATTTTAGAAGTCCACGTTATTGGGCTTTTATTTATAGCTCTTATTTCTGGTGTTGTAACTAGTAAATCCTTTCTTTATCCAATGTCACAAAGGTGTTTCCCCATGTTTGCTTCTAGAAGTTTTACACAGGTCTGTGTTCCATCTTGCGTTCCTTTTGTTCACCGTGAGGTGTGGGTTCAGGCTCCGTACTTTGCGCGTAGGCGTCCTGCTGTCCAGGCACCGCTCACTGTAAAGACGCTTTTCCCAACACGGACCAGCTGCCTTTGCCTGGATGTCGAGAACCCAGTGGCTTGGATGTTTATAATTTTCTAGGTGATTAGCCTCTTGTGGCTATTGGGGGCTTGTAATTTTATTGCATTGAACCTGGCCAGGTGTATTTCTCCTTCTAAGTGTTTTTTGAGATTTTCTATTTGGCCTAATAGGCAGTCAGGCGTTCAACGTCCTTAGTGTGTATCTGGTATAAAGTTTCTCTATATTTTTAGAGCGTGCTCTAAAACTTGCTATTCAGGCCCTAAACATCTCTATTTCTTTCTTCTCGATCTTTAATTTCTTGGTGAGAGGTGCCAAATGTCTCCAATAGTCATTACGTTTTTCCCACTTTTGCTTTGTTTTCAGCGTTTGCTTTTCGGTATTTCAAAACATGAATTGAAGACTCAGCATTTAGACAGTAGAGTCCTTTTTTGCCTAGAAGATTCCAGGGAGCTGGGCACTGGAACACTGACTCCTTGGGTCTGAGAGAAACCACTGGCTCATGGGGCAGCAGGGCCTGTCTGTGTTCTTGGTGGGAATGGCATTTTCTCAGGCAATGACCGCATCCACAAGGATGGAATACCACCTGTGAGGATGCGGTTAGTGGCTCTCAGGAAATGCTGACGGTTTTTCTAGCCTGGACCCTGGATCTTGGCCCGGGGAGCTGGCTTTTTGGGACGATTTTTAGTGGAGAGTGAGTGTCCTGCCAGTGACCGGGGATGGTCCCCTCCGTAGGGGTTGGGCAGGGCCTGTCATGCTTCTGTTCAGGCCGTGTCCTCAGGGCCGGAGCCCACGACTGGTGACCTGCAGAGCAGAGTGCACAGCATCCTGCCCTCCCACCCCCAGACTCAGAAGCCGGGTGCCGACAGTGAGGCCCTGGCGGCCGATAGCGTGCGGGCCATCAGCATCAGCACCCTCTACCTGGTCAGCACCACTGTGGACAGGATGGGCGAGGTGAGCGCCCCTGCCCTGGGGGGCCCGCCAGCCTGCTCCTGACTTCTTGGTCTGGGAGCAGGTGTTGGGAGGCCATGGGTACAAGGAGGCTGCAGTGCAGGGAGGCTGCACTGCGGGTCTGGGCTCCTACACACCCTGCACTGCCCCCAGGTCCTCTGGCCGTACCTGCTTGAGTTCCTGGTCCCCATTCGCTTCACCGGGGCGCTGAGCCCGCTCTGCAGGAGCCTTGTGCACTTGGCCCAGAAGAGGCAGGAGGCGGGAGCCCATGCCCCCCTCATCCAGTACAACGGCAATGGTGTGCCCCTGCCCCAGCCCAGCCCTTCCCCCCTGCCCCCCAAGGGGGCAACCCTGAGTGCTGTGATCTGTCTCCCTGCAGTGCACCTCCCGTCTCCCTACGCCATCACCACCAGACTCCTGGTAAGCAGCTGCTCAGGCCTCAGTGGCTTCTCCTCCCAGCTAGGTGGCCTCAGTGCCCACTCTGAGGGGTGTCAGCTGGGGGTGGATGCTCCCCTAGTCCCTGTTGCCCTACCCTCATGCTGTCACTGCCCCGGGAAGGACCATCAGGCACTCCAGGATGGATGTGGGGAGCTGTGTCTCTGGGGCCTCCTTGCCCCAACCTGGGTGTCCGTGCTCGGCCTCAGGTGGAGCACTGTGGCCCAGGACGCCAGTGGAAACCCCAACTCTGCCTTCTGCAGGTCGTGTCTTCCAATCCCTATGTGGGGGACGGTCGCGGGGCAGCCTCGCTGCGCCTCCTGAGTGTCTTGCATCAGGACATCCACCCGGCCCTGGGTCAGCGGTGGGCGACCGCCATCCCCCTGCTGCTGGAGCACCTGGACGGTGAGACCCAGGAGTGGGCGCTGCCGTTCCTCCTCTGACCCCGGTTGTTGCCTGTTGGCATCAAGGCTGGCCACTGGAGACCAGGGTTTTAAAAGTTGGAAGAAATTGCCTTTGCTGTGGTTCAGGAAAGGGCCTGGAGAGTGGGCTGGAAAGATGCTCCTTGTCTGATGTCACCTGTGAGCTCACTGGATGTGGTCCCTGTCTTCCTCTATCCTGAAGCCGAAGGGGCCTGGGCCTGGGCCTGGTGGAGGGGACTCTGAGCTCTCCACTGCTGTCCACCAGGCTGAGCAGGTGACTGGTCATTTCAGAATACAGTGAAGAAACCCTGCCACAGGAGGAGTGGGAAGAAAAGCTGCTGATGGTGAGAGAAGAGGAGGAGACGAGAGTTAGCCTGCTTTGGGCACGGGCCCTTATCTCGCCTGGGTGGGGAGGGCTGGGGCAGTGGGTGCTGGGGGCACTGTACCTCCCAGAGTGGTGGTGCTTGCCTTGACCTGGTGGTGGTGGGGAGGGGCGGAGGGACAGGTGGGTGTCTCTGGGGTGAGGACTGCGTGCTGCGATGGGGTCATAGCATAGGGGCTGCTCTGGCCAGAGAGCCCTCCGTCCTGTCCCCTGCTTAGTTGAGGCCCCAGTGCCCCATGTGCTGCACGCCTGACCACCAGAATTTCTGTCTCGACTTCAAAGTTACCTACGGCCATTCAGAGCTATGGCACAGGACCCGTGGTCACCGCCTGTGGCACCCGGGGCTTTGGGTTCTCCCCTAGTCTGGCCAGTGAGAGGCCGAGCCCACCCTCATTGGTAGAGTTCCTGCCCACAGTTTCTCCGGGACTCCCTGGCTGTCGTGTCTGACAACACCTGGGTCTGCCAGCTGACCCTGGAAATGTGCAAGCAGCTACCCAACTACAACGGGACACCCCTGGAGAAGGTGCATGGGGAGGGGAGCCCCAGGAGGAGGGGGGGGGAGGGAAGCCCCTGGAGGAGCTCCTCCAGGAGGAGGTGCAGGAGGACACACCGCCAGCAATGCTGTGGGCATGGCCCTCGATCCTGTCCCCTGATTCCGTCTCTTGCTCCCTGAGCCTGTCTGATGGCCACTGTGGTCCTGGTAGAACCTGGAGCAGAAAACTGTGGGCTGGCGGCTGGAGACGCAGAGCTCCGTGCCCACCTGCTGCTCCTCAGACAGTGTGCAGAGTGCGTCTGGCCCTTGAAGTGGTGTGTCTGGCCCGTGGTGCAGACACTGAGAGTGCCCCGCTAGGGGCATCCCTCCACTGGGGAACTGGCACCACCCCTTGTCTGGCTTCGTTGCAGAACTTCCTGTACAAATGTGTCGGGACCACCCTGGGTGCCGCTTCAAGTAAGGAGGTGGTGAGGAAGCACCTGCAGGAGCTGCTGGAGACGGCCAGATACCAGGAGGAGAGGGAGCGTGAGGTGGCTGCCCCCCCAGCGTGTGTGTGCGCGCGCCTCCCCATCCCACCTTGCCCAGGTGTGAGTGCACCTGTGCCTCCCCAGGGCCTTGCCTGTTGCTTTGGGATCTGTGCCATCTCCCACCTGGATGACACCCTGGCGCAGCTGGAAGACTTTGTGAAGTCAGACGTGCTCAGAAAATCTGCCGGCATTTTCAACATTTTTAAGGTAGCGAGGTCAGGCTGACAGCTGAGGGGGAGGCCTGGGGTGGGCTGGCCTGGGGTTTTGTCTCAGCTACAGTGCCAGCATGCTGAGGTTTGGTAGGGCGGACGGCGTTGGGTCCTAGAGCTTCCTGGGCTCCGTGCCCTGCAGGCTGGGGGTGGGGCAGGGAGCTGGCCTCCAGTCTCTGCTTCCTCATGGGTGGGGCCGGCGTGTGTGGGCTCTCTCCCACATTGGGGTGGGGGCAATGAACCGGCTCTGGGCAGCAGGATGGGAGCAGCCCCTTCCTGTCCCACCACCGGTTTGTGTGTCGTCTGCCCCCTGGTGGCTGGTGGGGGCTGCACGCGGGCTGAAGCTGGTTGTGGGGGAGCACCTGCGCTGTCTGCGCCTACCCTAGCCCATCTCCCTGGACCAGGGTTACCAGTGCCGGAGTCTCGGGCTGGTGTAGTGTGAACAGGGCCCTAGGACAGAGAGGCCCTGGGCAGCCACCCAGGTGAAGATGGGGACCCCACCTGGCCCTTTGGTTGCTCTCAGCCCCCAGCCCCTCCTCCTGCTTGCCCCTCCCACTGTGGTCCCCCACCGCGTCCTTTCCCCTCTGACCCTTGGTCCCCAACAGACCCCAGACTCCTCGGTCAAGTGGCATCTTCCTTCAGACTGGCTCTGCCATTCTTTGGCACCTGGGGTCGCAGGGCGCGGCTCCTGCTTGGGGTGTGATTGTCACAGAGCTCTGACTTCTCAGGATCGGAGCGAGAGTGAGGCTGACAAAGTGAAGAGTGCGCTGATCCTGTGCTATGGGCACGTGGCGGCCCGGGCCCCGCGCGAGCTGCTGCTGGCCAAGGTGGAGGCAGACGTGTTTCGGAACATGTCCCAGTGCTTCAGCACCAAGGTGGGCGTCTGGGTGTCTCAGAGGCTTGGGGCGGGGCGCTGCCTCAGGAGCCTCTTATGTAACTTGTCTCACTTCTGTCATCCAGGTTCTGGGGATAAAGTTAGAGACCAAGGTACAGTGTGTGGGGCCTGAACTCTCTCCTCTGTCTGGGCTGGCCGGGGTGGCAGCAGGGCGCTCCCGGGGCGTCCTAGTCCCAGTTCAGGCAAGGCCTGCAGGACAGCCCTCTAGAGCCTAGGAGCTCGTGCCCTGGCCCAGGCCCTGGAGGTGCGGTGGACGGAGGGGAGGTGGTAGCTCCCAGGCCGGGCGGGGGCCTCAGCGTGCCCCTCTCCTGGCTCCATTCCATCACTGCCAGCGCCTGGTCGGGGGAGTTCTGCAGGCAGGACAGCAGCCTCTGCCTCACTAACACAGCTCCCTTGTGGACTCTGGCACTAACCTGGGAACCTTCTCTGGGAGCGGCCGGGCTATCCCCTTGAAAAGCAGACCCCCAACACCCTGGGTCTCCTGGGTCTCTGGGCCAGGGCTGTTCTGTGACCTCTCTCTCTGACTCAGCTCTTTAGAGCTGGGGGCCAGCCCTCTGCTGGGGCTCTGCCGGGGCAGCAGCATCCCCTCCACCTGGGGGAAGCAGCTGGATGGCACGTGGCGAGCCTGCAGTCATCCGCCCGGGGTTGTGACACCGGGACCCCCAGGTCAGGCCCACAGCCAAGGGCCTCGGGTTCCTTTGCAGACCCACCTTGGCCTACGTGGAGGACTGGCTGAGAGCCTGTAGACTGGAGGGGAGTCCACGTCTGGCTTGCAGGAGAGTGGCCGGCGGCCTGGCCTCGCCACTCTGGGTGGCCCCCTCCCATCAGGCTCAGCCTGTGGGCCCTGGGCCTTGGCGGCTTCCGCAGCCCAGTTGTCCTTGCAGGACCCGGCCCTGAGACTGAGCCTGGTGCAGAGTGTGTGCATGGCCACCCAGGCCATCTGCAGCAGCGCCCACAGCGGCTCCTTCCACCTTTCGAGGAAGGCGGAGCTGGTGGCGCAGATGGTGGTGAGTGTGGGCGGGCTGGGGAGGACCGAGCCCCCGGGTTGTGGGGCCTGACCTGGGGGCAAGCTGGAGCTTAGGCCAAGGGCTGCCCTGCGGCTGCTCTCCCAGGAGTTCATCAAAGCGGAGCCTCCAGACTCGCTGAGGACGCCCATTCGGAAGAAGGCCATGCTTGCCTGCACGTACCTGGTGTATCCTTTCCTTGGAGGGGGCGGCTGTAAGGGGCCCTCTGCATGAGCGCTGGGCCTTAACTGGCGGCTCAGTACCCTGGAGCCGGCCCTGGAGGAGCAGGTGCAGGCGGACCTGATTCACAGCTGCCTGCACAGCGTCATGGCCGTGCTGCCTGAACCAGAGGAGGGGGACAGCCTCCAGGAGCTATCAGCGGCCCCCACGGTGGTCCTGTCCAGGGGTGGGGGGTCACAGCAGGACTGGCAGCTTCTCTTCTTCCAGTCCCTGTACCTGGACACCATGCAGGCCCTCAGGGACTTGCTGACAAGCCTCCTTCAGCGGAACATGACCCCCCAGGGTCTGCAGGTCATGGTGGAGGTGTGTGGCGGGCCGTGGCGCTCTGTGCAAGTGGGGGGTGGCCTGCAAGCCAGTGAGCAGGGGCCCTCTGGCCTGGGGGGTATGCATACAGGTGCAGTCTGAGCAGACAGGGGCTCGGAGCTCAATCTCTCTGCTCCCCCATCATGGGGGCCGGACAGAGAGACCCTGAGGTGCCCCAGATGGGCACTCCTGACCCTCTGAGGCCATCATGATGGTGGGTGGGTGGCTGTGGGCTGGTGCAGGACCGGCCCATGTCTAGGAACACCATATCCTTGCATGGGCATGCCTAGAGATTCCACCAGGGGTGGCCATGGCTGTGAGCCAGGCCAGCAGGACAGAACCGAGGGGGTGGGGGAGGTGCTGCCCAGCGGGTCCAGTCTGATCTGGCGTGCTGGCCCCCGTGCCCAGAGGGTGGCCTGGCAGGGAGGCTGCCCCAAGCTGTGCCTATTGAAGCCCCGTCTTCCTCAGCATCTGAGCCCGTGGATCAAGTCCCCGAGGGGCCACGAGCGGGTGCGGGCGCTCAGCCTGAGTGCCTGCCTGCTGCAGTTCTTCCTAGAACACCTGCAGATCAGCGTGAGTGCCCCAGGGCGGCCTGCGCGGTCCCTCCTCGGCTGCATGCTCATCCCTTGCCCCGGGGCCACAGCGTGGGGCCCTCGCATCTCCCACTGCCCAGTGCTGCGAGCGGCACTGTCCTCTCCTGGGCTGTGGACAGAGGACCACAAGGGTCAGCAAGTGTCCCCAGGGCTGGCCACTCAGCATCGAACCGTCGAGCCCGCCCGACGCAGGGAAGGGTGATGGGGACCCCCATGTGAGAGGAGGAGTGGAGGGTGTTGGAGGCAGAAGCCGCAGCTCAGGTCAAGGTAGGGACTTGTGAACCCCTGGAGCGCAGCGGAGAAGACAGCACTGTTAGTTGGAGCAGTGGGAAGGAGTGCCTCCCAGAGCCGCACAGTTACTTTGCATTTTAGTATTTGTTGGGGTTCAGCAGCTCCTCTTCCCTTGTTAGAACTTCACAGTTGTTCTTACGAGGCCGTTACTCTGCTGGCTTTAGGGTAGACTGGTGTGGTCCTCCCACGCTCCTGCGTGGCCTTGACAGGAGTATACCAAGGGCTCCTGTGCTGATAGCGATGGACCTGACCACCCCAGCCCCCAGCCTTAGCAGAGGCACGGTCTGTCGCTGCTGTCTCCACTGTACGTAATCATTTACTTATCGTGGTAGGCAGGAGAACTGGACTTCTGGATACTTAGGAACTGGGAGGAACTGGGTAGTTTATAAGGAATAAGATCCTTCTGTGACTCTTAATGAGTGTTTAGTTAATTCTCTGTTCTTCAGACACACAGCCACAGCCATTCACAAAGGCCATGAGCTAGGCCTTTCTCACCATTTCAACACCTGCTGGCTTGTGCTGCTGACCACAGGAAGGTGGATACTGGTGGTGGCCCCAAGCCGTTAACTCTCAAGCAAGATGCTCTTTGGTTGGCAGTGTTGATTTTTTTGTTGTGTTCAGAGCATCGTCTGTTGGCTGGCTTAGACAGCTTTTCCCATCCAGGTTCTCCCATGGCCTGTTTTTCACATAACCCTGGTCCAACCAGAGTTCATTTTTTGTTCGTGATGAGACAGGGCTCTGCCCTTGTGGCGAGGAATGCAACTGGTGGCCCGCAGCCCCCATCCAGCCTCCCCCTGGTTTCGGGAGGAGTAGCAGCCTGGAGCCCCACACCCTCAAGAGCAGGGCAGGGTGCGTGGTGGTGCCTCCCAGGGAGACCACTCATGTGTGGGCTGTGTGTTGGGGGTGGGTAGCTGATGTCCCCCGATTGGGGGCTTAGGAAGCAAGGCCCTTTGCTCAGAGTATGGTTGAGAGGCTCTGTATTTGAGGAGAGCAGGAAAGGCTCTGAAGAACAGGCCCGGTCCCCATGGGGATGAAAGGGCTTGTGTAGTACCCCTCGGCTTTTGGGACAGGAATTCCTGTGTGTCTGAGGAGTGATCAGAAGCCGGCCATGCCCTCTCCACAACCCTGCTTGCCCAGCTCTTGTCCCTCTTGGGACCCACCCTGGGGTTGGGGAGGGCTGCCCTCTGGTCACAGGCCCGCCCATATCTGGGTCCAGGGGGTGCAGGTAGCTGCCCATCCCAGCGACTCCTGAGCCCCAGTGCCATCTCTGGCTATCTGCCCCCAGCGTCCCCATAGCACCCCCACGTCTGCCTCTCCAGGCCCTGGTGCCCTTCCATAACCTGGGCCTCCTCGTTGGCCTCTTCTCCCCACGGTGCGCCGACCTCTGGCCTGCCACTCGCCGAGAGGCTGTGAGCTGCGTCCACTCCCTGCTGTACCTGCAGCTGGGCTATGAGGGTGAGCCCCCCTGGCTGGGCAGCAGAGTGTGTGTGTTGGGGGGATGCGGGAGCAGAGGCTGGGCCTCTGGTGGCCAGGGAAGGCCTGCCCCCACCCCACGTGCCCTGCCACCTTTCAGGCTTCTCGCGAGACTACCGGGACGACGTGGCTGAGCAGCTCCTCAGCCTCAAGGATGGCCTGGTGCACCCTGACCCTGCCATTCTCTTCCACACCTGCCACAGCATCGCCCAGGTACCTGCCAGTGGCTGCTGCAGCAGCTCCTTGCACGTACGGGCTCTGTGGGTGCCAGCTGGGCAGGCAGGCAGGTCTTATCAGAATTCCATGTCCAGCAGCAGCCCGCCCTTCCTGCACTTGCTGGGCCCACCCTCCGGGGCCCAGTAGCAGGTGGCAGGAGCTCAGCTTCTGGCTCCACAAGGTTGAGAAAGCTGCCCTAGTCCACCCAGTGACTCCCAAGCCAGGGCATTGCTTCTTTTCCACTTGGTGACTGGAAATGGCCCTCAGGGGTCTGGAGACTTTCTCTCCTGCTGAAGATGGAAGGGAAGGGGGTCAACAGGGCTCTTTGTGGGGGTCAGGGGGGCTCAGACATTGAGAAGCAAAGACCCAGCCCAAGGGGAGTCCAGGGGGAGCAAGAACTTCATGTTTGGGGTCAGACTTTCTAAATATTCATCCACTTCTGTGATTTTATTTCTTCTCTGTACAGAGTTTATCTGCCCTAACTTCTGGTTGCTCTCTGTTATGTGGAGGGAGGCCAGGGACTCTCCTCTGTTGCTGGGAGGAGCTGAGGGTGCTTTGGAGCCTCCGAGGCTGGGCAGTCCAGGGTAGAGCATGTCCCCATCTGCCCTTGACTCTGTACTCTAGAGAGGCTGCACACCAGGACCACTCCTAGCCTATCCCGCTGGTCAGGAGGATCCTCTGAGAGCGTGCTGACCTGGGCCCTGCAGATGCCCAGGGACCCCTTTCCAGGGGCCTGGAGGCCATGGGTGGCACCTAGACCTGGCTTCAGTCTGGGGAGGGGTCCTGGGTGTGGGCCACCCGACCTGGCACTGGCAGAAGCTCTAAAGGCTTTAAGGGCCTGTGAGAGGGTGGGAGAGGCTGGAGGAGGGGTTTGAGAGGGGCCAGTCCTTCCCTGAGAAGCTGAATCCCTGGGATGCCACGCCCCAAAAGTGTGCTGACCCCCTCCTCTCTGTCTTCCTGACGCAACTGTCCTCCTAGATTATCGCCAAGCGCCTCCCACCAGATCAGCTCATCAGCCTCTTGCTAACCTTGTTTGAGGGCCTGGGAGATCCCGACAAGAACTGCTCACGAGCCGCCACGGTCATGATCAACTGCCTGCTGAAGGAGCGGGGCAACATGCTGCAGGAGAAGGTGGGGCCTGGGGGCAGGGCCAGGCTTGGGCAGGGTGGGCAGGGCCTGGTCTAGAGCTCCCTGGGGGCGTGGCATGGGCGTGGTCATGTCCAGAGGGTCTACCCGGAGGGCAGGCCTGGTAACCTGGGGCTCCCCACCCCACTCCCTGCTCTGTGGACGTTTGGCCCTCAGCACTCTGCGCTTCTCCCTGTGGGCCTGATGGGATAAATCTTCCTCTTCTCTTTGAAGAGTGAACTAAGCGAAAGTAACTGCTCAGAATGTAAAGGTAGAAAAGACAATTGAAAGGGAAAGGCTAGTGCTTGGGTCTGTGATTGGGCCCTGAGCCGGCACGGGCTGAGTGCCCTGCTCACATTGCTGGTGAGGACGGGGGTCCACAGGGTCACCAGGTGCTGGCAGAATAGGCTTCCACGGCAGGTCCAGCCCAGAGCAGAGGTGCCCGGGACACTCAGATCCTGCCCTATCCACCATCCCATCATCACCTTTGAGGCCTTCTGGCCATGAGCTCACGTGGTGGCCCACGTGGTCCCCAAACATGGTTGCCAGCCACCCTGACAGATGTGCTTAGGTCCTGAGGCCTGAACAGGCTCCAAAGCTCAGGTGACTGCTAGATTAGTGCTAGATTCACGGCAGCCCATGAATCCTATGAACTAGATGACCCAGCAGGTGGGGTCCCATATGCTTGGACAAAGATTTAAGCTCCCTATTAAAGTGAAGCATAGCAACAGAAAAGGGGGGTTGTGCTAAGTGTACAGCCTTGGGGTTCACAGACAGGAGCAGAGGCCCCACCAACCCCAGAGCCCCTGGCACCCCAGCCGGCCCCACAGGGTGCCACAAGCTCTCTGCGGCACAGAGCAGGGCTTGGGGTGTACCTCGTGTAGCAGGCGCCTCACATCTGGCCTGCATGGCTGTCGTCTGTGGGACAGCGTATGTCTTCCAGGCCTGGCCCATATGGTTCGCCCCATCACTCCCTCACCTGCCCACCTCAGCGAGTGCTGGGCAGTTCCCAGTCTGAACACGAGTGCTGCTGGAGTCAGGTTCCTTTGGACCTGAGGGTACATTTCAGTTGGAGACATGCCCAGGAAAGTGACTGGGGCCGCAGGAGAGGCCTTTGTGCCGCTGTCCCAGGGCTGTCCGACGGGGCTGACAGCTCTGACGGGGAGCTGTCCCAGCTCCTTCATGCACGTTTCTCTGTGGCTTATGAACTGGAACACTCACACGTTTCCTGGCTACTCAGATCTCCACGAGGAGAGTGATCTTGGCCATTTTCTTCTGGGTGGTCTGTGCTTTTCTTGCTGGTTTGCAGAAGTACTTTGTATGTTCTGGGTACAAGTCTTGTCTTGGATGGGTCCCTCACAGGTGTTTTCTGGGGGGAGGCGGAGCAGGAGCTGCCGGTGGAGAAGCCTGTGTAGAGGGGCCACCTGCCGAGGCGGGGGTGGGGGTGTGTGTGATGTGGCGCCTGGAGGGGAACGTGTGCCACAGTGGGACCCCAGCCAGGGCCTGAGGATGTGGGGCGGGGAGTGGAAGGAGGATGGAGGAGGGTGTAACTGCAAGCGATGGTCGGGTTGACGGGCCAAGGTTTGGGTTCTGCACTGAGTGGGGCTCCTGGGTCAGCTCTGAGTGGTAGAAAAGTTGCCTGGTGGCTCTGTGTCGGGGGAGGGGGACAGGCCGGACTGCAGGCCGTGGCTGCTGGTGGCCTGTGTCTGTATATACATGCACACGTTTTGTTGATTCGTTCCTTTGTCAGTGGACACTTGGCGTGCTTCCTTCTCTTGGCTGTTGTGAGCCATGCTGCTGTAAACATAGGTGAAAGGCGTATCTCTTCAGGATCCTATTTTGTTTTGGGTAAACATCTGGAAGTGGAATTGCAGGATCTTATGGTGATTCTATTTTGAATTTTCAGAGGAACTGCTGTACTGTTTTCCATAGTGACTGCACCAGTTTACCTTCCCACCAGCAGAGCATGGGGGTTCTGGCCAATGTTTGTCAATGCCTGTGTTTTTAATAGTGGCCACCCTGATGTGTGTGAAGCAGCATGTCATACTGGTATCAACTTGCGCTTCCTCTGCAGTGAGTGATGTGGATATGCTTGCTGGCCATTTGTTTGTCTTCTTCAGAGAAGAAGTCCATGTCCCTGCCCATTTCCAGATCAGGTTGTTGGATTTGATATCATTTTGAAACTGTGAAGAAGTGAAGTGAAGTCGCTCAGTCGTGTCCGACTCTTTGCGACCCCATGGACTGTAGCCTACCAGGCTCCTCTGTCCATGGGATTTTCCAGGCAATAGAACTGGAGTGGATTGCCATTTCTTTCTCCAGCGGATCTTCCCGACCCAGGGATT
Source organism: Oreotragus oreotragus (assembly GCA_006410675.1). NCBI lineage: Eukaryota > Metazoa > Chordata > Mammalia > Artiodactyla > Bovidae > Oreotragus > Oreotragus oreotragus. The sequence goes on from SJYX01001980.1 coordinate 88,689, forward strand.
GAACCCGGGTCTTCCACATTGTAGACAGACACTTTTACCATCTGAGCCAACTGTAGGAGCTGCTTGTACTCTGAAATTAACACGCTATCAGATACATGACTGGCAGGTGTTTTTGCATAGGTTGTCTTCTCCCTAGATCGTGTCTTTTGCTGCAGCTCCATATGCAGTGCTTTGAGGCTCGTTTCCAAGGAGTCATTACCAAATCTAGTGTCCCGAAGATTTCCGTTTTTCTCTACGAGTTTACTAAAAGTAGTTTTGAGTCCTGCCCATCCTGGATAAATCAGGGTGCCTCTCCCGGGGCCCATGTGCTGAGCCGGCTGCCGGCTTCCGGAGCTGCCAGGCTGTCTCCTCCGGCTCAGCCTGCAGACCCGCTCAGCACACCCACCCCAGGGCGGTGTCCCTGCCTCACACTTCCAGCCTGTCTGCAGCAGGCCCTCTCCAGCTCACATGACAGGGACACTGGCATCGGCGCCATTGGTACCATTTCCTTTCTTGCCCTGAGAGCCTCCTGGGGGACCCCCAGAGACACCTGGACAGTCGGACTTGAGTTTCTCTGACACCAAATCAGAAAAAGGGGTCCTAGTCGGTGACCCACGACCGGGCTGACCCCTGCCCCAACACATCAGGATGGTCAGGTGGGCGCAAACGGAACTGGGGGTCAAGGGCAGAGGGACGTGGCAGGAACAAACAGCTGTCTCCCAACATGCGGGCGTGGGAAGCAGCACCGCTCCACAGAGATGGCCAGCAGATCTGAGGCGGAGGGTGCCCCAGCCCAGTGGTTCCTCCTGGGCATGTGCCTGGGTGAGGCAGCCGTGCCTACAAGAACCTGTGGAGGTTAAGGAGGGGGTCCCCATGAAGGGGGTTCCCAGTCTGGAGCTGCGGGTGTGGGCTGCTGAGGGCGAATGTGGAGCAGCCCAGCAGGCCTGAGGTGTGGTGGGCAGGTAGGCCCCGCTCACCAGTCCCAGGAAGCCGAGAACCCGGTGCGGACGCAGCCAGAGCCGCCACACCTGGGTGCTGGAGTGCATCACAGTCCAGAGAGTCAGGTCCAAGCTGCTCTTGGTGCTCATGGGTATCGCTGCTGAGAAAGTCTGCAGAAGCAAAGACAACAGAGACAGATGAGCTGAGGCAGTGTCTCAGACCGACACCCAAGGGAGCAAAAGGAAACAGGGAAAAAATTACATGCAGAAATTTGAAATGCAGTAAAATATACATATAGGCAGTTATGTTCCAATAAACTTTGAGAACCTTGGGTGAGGGACAGGCCTGCAGGGCACACCCACAAAAACTGCACCAGTGCCAGCCTGTCAGGCCTGGGGTCTTCTGGGGAGCCCTGCCTCTTACGGCTGAGAAAGAGCCCAGGAGACTGGAGCGAGCCATGCTCCTTGCCCCAGAGGCGGTGTGGCCTGTTCCAGTGGCACTGTGGATGGGACGATCACACCCTATCTACCCGCAAATGTCACTGGGCCCACGCCAACGGCCAAGACGAGAGCCCAGCCACAGTTGGCTCAGGACCACCCTCCCGCCAGGCTCCCTGAGCAGGCTCAGTGTGGCAGCAGCTGGTTGGTCAGGGAGGCACAGCTGGATGGGCCGAAGGTTGAGGCGATGGGCGGAGCCACAGCAAAGAGGTCCAGGTCCTTGGAAGATTGCCAGCCTTCTGGACTCACGGTCATAGAAAGAGAAGGACTTGGTCATGTTTACAAATCCTTTGAGAACTGTGGTGACAGAGCCCCTCCCTCAGGCTGGCTACACGTGTGCCTGGATTTCCCCGCTGCCTCTGTTCCCGCTGTGGCCGTGGGTCCCGTCAGAGCTTGCAGGGCCTTTCCTTCTGCTCCTGGGCCCGGGGCCCCTGGCGGGTCCTCAGCCAGCCCAGCCCTGGTGTGGAGCCCACAGCTGCCAGCTGCCCCATCCAGGGGCCTCTGTCCCTGGGGCTGTGGCCAGCGTTCTGTCATCAACTTTCGCCTCACACCAGGGCGCTTCCTAGCTGTCCAGCCTGGACGGTGCGGGCCGCTGGGTGCTCTTGCTGCCCATCTGCTGCTGCTCAGCCACCACAGCTGGAAAGCCCGCCCCTCCCAGCCAAGCCCGCGGCCTGGGAGGAGGGACGGAGCACTTTCCGGTGAGCAGTGGGCAGCTGTGTCTTGCCTGCAGGGGTCGAGGCGGGGTCACCCTGTGAGCCTCAGCACTCACCCCGTGGCCTTGCCCTCCCACTCTGCCCCCTCAGGTTGTGTGTGTGTGTGTGTCTGTTCTGGCACCTCCCGCCAGCAGGCCCCTCTTGGGTTCCTCTCCCTTCCCACATGGACTCTGGGGCCGTGAGTCAACTCCCTTGGCCCCGAGGGCTCTGGCTCCTGTCCTCCTTTGTCAGGGCTGGCAGCGAGGAGTGCCAATGTCACTTGTGGGGGCAGGTGCTGGCCTCCGTAGCCCCAGGGATCAGCGCCCACGCGGCCATGTCCTGCTGCTGGCCTGACTGCCGCCTGCCCACAGGTGCCTGAGATTGTGAGCGTGCTGCGCTCCAAGATGCAGGAGACCCGAGAGGAGCACGTCCTACAGGCTGCACAGCACAGCGTATTTGTCCTGGCCGCCCACCACCGCGCTGCTGTGGTGTCCAGCCTTCTGGGCAGCCCCCTGCCCTTTGACAGGTACCTGGTGCCCACCCACCTGCAGGGATGGATGGAGCTCCATGCTCTGGTGTCCCCCCGCCTGACCAAGTATTTGTGGGCCCCCTAATTCTGTGTGTGGGAGCCTGGAGGCCCTGGCACTGGGCTGGGTGGCTTGCTCTCATGGGCAGTGCTGGCCAGCTCTCTGGGGCTAGTGCTCTGCTGGGCTTCCACCATCATCCGTGAGCAGGACCCTGGCCAGGGCCCTCCTTGAGCCAGGAAGGGTCTCCATCTGCCACAGACATTCCTGGCTCCCAAGGACACCACTGGCCCATCAGTGACACTCCAGTTGCCGTCCTGGGCTTCTCAGGGCAGGGCGTGTCCACACCCTGGCCTGTGCCGGGCCCTGCGGGTCCCCAGTCCCCGGGCCCTTGCTTCTGCGCTAAGGCCTCCAGGCAGCCTTTGCTCTGCTCTGAGTGCTTCCATAGCTCAGGGCCCACTGGGCATGCCTTTCTTTGGGTCCATGTGGTGGATGGAGGTGGCACCCGTGATCTGGAGACCCCCGTGCCAGGGGACAGGGAGGCAGAGCATCCTTTCCTGTGGCGACGGCCTGAAGCGCCTACACCTGCCCCAGATCAGGGCTCCCACGGCCTGCTTGGTTCTCGCTTAGACAGTGGGCACCACTCCCCAGACATGGCAGTCCTGTTTGCCACTGCCCCTCCTGCCATCACTGTCGGCCTTTTTCCCCTTGCACTCTAGGGGTCCTTTTCCCAGAGTAAACAGCACTTGATTGCTGATATGGTTGGGATTAAACCAACTGCCTATTTTTCTTCCCTTGGTCTTTTTCATCTTCCTTACTGTCTTTTGAGATTGACAGGGTCTTGTTGCAGTTTCACTTTTCACTCGGTTAGTTTGGAAGTCGCACCTCTGTGTGTCTGGACCACATTTACTCAGCCGTCCCTCTCCAGGGCTGTTGCCGCGTTTGGAGCTTGAGCTCGGCACATGCTTCCCTTTAGTTTGAGTAAGAGGACGTGTCTTTTCTGGCTTCTGTGAGCCCAGCTGGGGCTGAGGCCGAGGGACACGCACAAGGGTGTCCCTTGTTGATGGCGCTCTGCACCTTCTGGCAGAGAGGAGTCTGAGGCTTTCCGTTCTTAGTCCTGCCAGGGGGCTCCCTGGCTTCTCGAGCCTGTGTTAGTGTCTGTCGTCAGCTCTCCCGACTTTCAGCCTATCTCTTCAGACACCGTCTCCCCTCTGCTTGTGAGACGCCACTCGAACGTGCGCTCACCCCCACTGCCCTGCCCCTGGCACCTCTGCTTCTGAACATCCGATGACCCTTCCCTGCGGGGTTCTGGGCAACTTCCTCCACTCCTCTTCCAGTTCACCATTTCTCTCTCCCGCCGTGTCCAGGCTGATGCCAAGTGTGTCACCGAGCACAGTGCTGTGTGTCTCATTTCTAAAGGGCTGTTGGTGCGCTTCCAAATGCACTCTCTGTTTAGAGTTTCTAGTTCTGATTAGGTCTCTGATGTCTGTCGCTTCTCCCTGTAAACGCACCGTGCAGCCTCAGCCTGTGTAAACGCTGGGGCTGGGGCTGCGCAGGCCTCCTGCAGCCTCTGCCTGATCTCACCTGCGTGCCTCTTTGGCCACGTGCTGCTCTTTGCTCAGAAGTGACTCACAGGCGTGCTTGGGGCTGGGGTGACAGTGTCTCCTCTAAGGAGCCTAGTGTCTGCTTCTGGCAGCTCCAGGGGACACCTCCCCACCACTGGGACTCTGCTTACCATCAGGCTGCATGGTTAGGACGCTGGGTTGGAGGAAGGGGTTACTCAGGGCCTGGAGTCAAGGTGCTGTTTGTGGCCTGGCTGGAGCCGAGGCCAGTGGGCATGCCTGGGCTGTGGAGCCAGGGCCTCAGAGGGGTCGTTCTCCCGCCCCTTCAGCCACACCTGCACCCTGTGGCGAGCACTGACCTTGGAGCCCGGCCTCGCTGCACAGGTCCTGGGGCTGCTCCTGGAGAAGATAAGCAGGGACGTCCCGTTCAAGGAGAGCCGGGCCTTCCTGCTGAGCAGCACGCCGGACCGCGTTGCCACCCTGCTGCCCCTCGCGGTGAGTGGGGGCTGGGCCGGCACGCATCGCCCCCTCTACCCTCCCCCGCGGGCCCAGGAGGCGATGAGGGGCCACGTGGCCGCTGCCAGAGGGCCCCATGGGGAGCCTGGGTTGCGCCTTGCTGGCACCTGGCGGCTGATGGGAACCCTGGAGCCAGCGAGCTGTGAGCCCAGGCTCGTAAAGTCCCCACAGGTGTAGGCCCCCAAGGGAGTCCACGCTATTTCATCCTACGGGGAAAAAAATAAACCCAGCTTGGCAGCATTTCCACAGTGAAGCAGCTGCAAGAATTTCCTCCTCCTGCTAAGGAGCCGAGAGCAGATGCTGGGAGCTGGTCCCCAAGGTGGCCACGCTGCCCTGGGCCTGCCTTCTGCCCCGTGGGCCAAGCTGGACAGGACTGGGCTCATCTCATCCCCACGGCTACCCCTCCCAGGGCCCAAGACCTCGGGGGATGCGGGGTGCCTGCAAAGGAAGAGGGGCTGCGGGCTGGGTTTTGTCCCGGTTGCAGGGTCCAGCATTCGCTGAGCCTGCCCTGAGGGTAGGGGCAGAGGCTGAGGTGGCCCATCTGCAGGCCACCTGTGCACTGCACGAGGTCGCATCTGCCCCGGCGTCAGGGCCAGCGGTGCTGGAGCTCTACCCCCAGCTGTTTGCGGCACTGCTGCTGCGGGTAAGCTGCACCATGGGTGTCCAGCCGCCTCGGCACCTGCAGGCCAAGGAGAGGAGGAGCACCAGCTCGGGCCTGGCCTCACGGAGCCTCGAGCCTTGCAGGTGAGTGGGCCTGGCCTAGCACCCCCGGGCCATGACAGTCAGCTACTGGAAGTAGCTTCCCAGGGGTGGGGGACGGGGGGCCGGGCACCAGCTGACCCCGAGCTGCGCCTTCCCTGGGGAGTGCTTGGGGTCGGCAGGTTCCAAACTGGCCCACCCTGAGTGCAGCCTCAGTCCTCAGCCACACTGACCGGGCCCCCACCTGCAGTTGGCCACGGCTCTGGCCCCAGCCCTGTAGGGTCACAGCTGCCACATAGGTGAGGTCCTGCTGGTTTGGAGCCAGGCCTGGTGCCACTGGCTGTGCCTGCGCCTTCCCCCTGGCTCTCAGTTGGGGATTCTGGGGACAGGCTGGGGCCCCTTTAGCTCCTGCAAGAGCAGAGGGTCCACAGTGCTGCCCAGGGGAAGGGACACTGCTAGCAGGGAGCAGGCTGGGGGTACCTGGGCACGTTTTCTAAGAGCACAGGCGGGTGTGTGTGCACGTGCATGCAAGGAGCAGAATTGCCCTGCCTGCGCCAGCCAAGCCGCACCCACATCTCCACAGCTCTGCGGTGGGTGCGCTGCAGGCCGTGCTTGTCCGCGGCGGCAACGAGGACGTGGTGCAGCACATGGAGCTGGATGGGGGCTGGCAGCTGCTCAAGACCTCGGCTGGGCACGAGGAGGGCGTCACCCGGCTGGCCAGGTGAGTGGGCAGCACTTGGGGCAGCAGGGAGTCCACGAGGGTAGCAGGTTCTGTAGGTGAATTGGGCCGAGAGTAGGGGGAAGGCCTCTGGGGTGGGCGGCACGTCTGAGCGGAGGATGTGCGGGGTCAGCTGAGGGGTGGGGCTAGCAGGCCGGACGGTGCAGGGTGGGAGGCAGGGGTGCTCCCCAGGCCCCCGGGACTGGTGTGCTCCGGGCAGCCTGAGGCCCCAGCTTCTGCCCACGTGCCTCCTTCCCAGTGCCATGGCCAAGTTCGCAGGCCCCCGGCTGCCCCTGGTGATGAAGGTGCTCTTCGCCACACAGAGCACCGTGTATGAGGTCCAGAGGATCACCTCTACAGCCTTCCTGGCTGAGGTAGGAGCACTTGCTTTGGACCATGAGTGGAGGAGGGAGGGAGGCAGTGTGAAGTCCCCCCCCACAGGCAGGCCTGGGTGGGGCAGGGGAGCCACATTGAAAACCCACCCCAGACCAAGGCAATAGGGGCCAGGGAGGGGCTGGTGTCAGGAGTCAAGGGAGGCTGAGGCAAGGCCAGGAGCCCAGCTTGGCCTGCTGGTCTCAGCCATGTCCCCTCAGTGACCGGAGACTGGTGCTGCCCGGTGCATTTGCGGGGCGGGGGGAAGGTCAGCGCTTCTCTGCCCCCAGCTGCTCAGCAGCAATGTGGTGAACGACCTGATGCTCCTGGAGTCGCTGCTGGACAACCTGATGGCACGGCAGAAGGACATGAGTGCCCGCGTACGGAGGCTGGTGCTCCGCGGCCTGGCCAACGTTGCCTTGGGCTCCCCAGATAAGGTGACCGTTGGGCAGCCCTCTGGGGCCCTGCTCCTGGGCGAGGGAGGGACAGCAGAGCCACAGCTGGTGAGGAGACCCGGGCAGACCCAGCAGCCACAGGCTCGGAGGGTGGGCAGCTGGGCGTGGCACGGCCTGGGCACACAGGTATGTGTGGCCTCCCCAGGTACGGACCCACGGCCCCCAACTCCTGACGGCCATGATCGGTGGGCTGGACGATGGAGACGACCCACACAGCCTGGTGGCGCTGGAGGCCATGGTGGGCCTGGCAAGGCTGATGGACCTGGTGGATGCCTGGGACCTGCGTGCGGTGCTGCTGCACATTGCTGTCCGCATTCGGCCCTTCTTCGACAGCGTAGGCCCCCCGCCCCTGGCTATTGCAGCCTGGTCCACTCTGCCCCTTGCTCCCCCTTCACTGCCCTGTGGTTGCCCAGGAAGCTGGGCTGGGAGGGCCATGTAACACCCGCTGTTGCCCAGGAAAGGATGGAGTTCCGCTCAGCGTCCATCCGCCTCTTTGGGCACCTCAACAAGGCCTGCCGTGGGGACTGCGAGGACGTTTTCCTGGAGCAAGTTGTGGGCGGCCTGGCTCCCCTTCTGCTGCACTTGCGGGACCCCCAGGCCCCTGTGGTCACGGTGAGCAGTGTGGGGGGTGGGTAGGCCTGGCCAGCTCAGGGACTTGGGGCTCAGCGTGTGCCCTGCAGGCCTGCAGGTTCGCCTTGCGCATGTGCGGCCCCAACCTGGAGTGTGAGGAGCTGGCAGCTGTCTTCCAGAAGCACCTGCAGGAAGGCCGCGGCCTGCACTTTGGAGAGTTTCTCAACACCACCTGCAAGCACCTGGTGAGGGGCGGGGCCAGGTGGCAGGGCAGGGCTGGGCAGAGGGACAGGGCCTGCCTGACCGCCTCTCTGCAGATGCGCCACTTCCCCGACCTGCTGGGCCGCTTGCTGAGCACCAGTCTGTTCTACTTCAAGAGCAGCTGGGAGGACGTCCGTGCTGCTGCCCCCATGCTCACAGGTGAGGCTGCCCCGGGCAGCCTCCCCACACCAACCTGGCCCCTGACCTCAGTCCCACCCCTGGACCCCAAGCCTCCCAACTGGCCTCTGACTGTGGCCCCACCCCCACAGGTTTCTTGGTGCTGCACGTGGAGGCTGAGCAGCGGCCACAGGTGGACCTGGAGCAGCTCCTCTCGGGTGAGCCCCAGTCCTGCCAACCCTGCCCCACACAGCCAGGAACCCAGAGGGCCCCCGCCCCCCCAACATGCTGGGCTGCACTGACCCTGTGGGCACCAGGGGGGACTAAGTGATTTTCCTGGATTTCAAGGATTTTTTCCCTGTCACTGGTGACCTCATCGTCTCTAGTAATTCACGGAAACTTCTTAACTGTTCCAAAAGAGCTTAAAAAACACTAAAAAAGGAAAAACTATCTTTCCGTTGGCTCCTGAGCCCTCCCGGCAGAGGCCTGTCTTAGGAGGGCGGTGGGCGGGTGGCCCCACGCACAGGGTGGGGTGTCAGCCTCAGGGTCCTGGCCCCCAGGCTCCGCACGCCCGGAAGGGGGGGGCAGCCTCAGTCGCAGCTGTTAGCGGGGTGTGGGCGGGATCTTGGGCTCAGTCACTTCTCCAAGGGCTGTGGCGCAGCCCCCAACAGCGGCTCCTTGTCCCCCAGCGCTCCAGCTGCTGCTCAAGGACCCAGCCCCCGAGGTGCGTGCGAAGGCTGCGGAGACTCTGGGCCGCCTGGTGAAGTTCGCCTGAGTCTGCCCCAACACCCAATACCGGCCTGGCTGGCCTGAGGGTCCAAGACAAGGCCCTTAAGGAGTCCCCTGCCCACAGGCAGAGTGGGGAAGCCTTGGGCCCACATAGCAAGGGAGGGCTGGAACACAAAGGTGGTCAGGTCGCCCACCCCTGTCTTCCCAATAAAGCCATTTGCTGCTCAGCAGGTGACGTGGTGATGTGACCTGGCTTGTGGGCAGGCCAGCAGCCCCCTCCCCCATTAGGAAGCTGACTCAAGGTTACCCAGCAAATTCCTGTATTCAGAGTCCAGGGCACATGTGCTGCCCACCCCCACCTGCCCCCCCACCCCGCCAAACGCAGGGCGTCTAAGTGAAGAGGCGGAGAGTGCCATCAGCTCCGGATGAGAAGACCCAAGGCTGAGTGGGGTGGAAGGCCACGTCAAGCACCCCCAGGTCTCTGGTTAGGGCGTGCCCCTTGAGCACCTTCACGGGCACCAGCAGTGGGTTCTGCAGCAGGTCGCTGTAGAGGAGGGAGAGACTCAGGACCTGGCTGGAACCGTTCCCAAGGGGCGCGTGTGGGAAGGCAGGGGCGTTGACACTCACTTGTACACCATCCCGTGGCAGACGATGACACTGCCATCGTCGGAGCCAGATGCAAAGAGCGGGTACCGGGGGTGGAAGGCCACAGCCCGGAGGGCCTTCTTGTGATGCCTGGGGTTGGGGGAAAGGCTTGGTGAGGCAGGGGTCGGGGCAGGAAGCGACCGGTCACCCACCAGCATCTCACCTTAGCACTCTGTATGGCTTGGTGGAGAGGTCCATGTCAAACCACACAAGCTTGCTGTCATAGCTGCCGCAGATGACGTTGTCACCTGGGGGCAAATTTGGTGGTGGGGACTTGGTGGCCCTGCAAGTGCCACCCCCCAACCAGGACACCCCCTTACCTGCCGGGTGCACCGCCAGGCTAGACACCCACTTGCAGTTGGGCATCAGCTTTTTGGTGAGCTCCTGGCGCAGCAGGTGGTAAAGGCGGACGCAGCGCTGGGAAGCCACAAGCAGGAAGGGCCGAGTGGGGTGGAAGGCTACACGCTGCGTCTGGCCATGGCTGCGGCGGAAGGGGCTCTGGCTGCGGCGCCGGCTCAGCTGGTGGATCAGCACCTGGGTGTGCCCCGGAGTGGCCAGCACCGCGGCCAGGTAGTCCCCGCGCCCGTGCCAGGCCACCTGCGCTACTGGCTGCAGGGAGGCGAGGCTGGGTGAGAAGCGGCCCCGCCCTGGGGCCCTGCCCTCTGCCCCTCACTCCGCATACCTTCCCATGGTGGATGCGCAGCCGCAGGCCGCCCTGGCGCTCCTCCTGGGAGGCTTCCAGCCAGTGCGCGGGCTGTGAGGCGGGCTCCGGGGGTGGGGTGAAGGCGCTCAGCAGCTGGTCCGTGCTGCCCACCACCAGTCGGTCCCCCAGGGCTGGGTTCAGCAGCAGCACCGTGTCCTCCCTACAGTCAGAGCCAGATGGAGGTCCTCAGGCATAGGTCTGTACCCCTACCCCGACCACCCCGGGCACCCTGGGCCTCACGCACACTGCCACGGCCACCAGGCAGATGGTGGGGTGAGGGTTCCAGGCGACACTCTTCACCACACCATTCACGGGCACGGTCCTCATGCAGCGGGCAGTGGCCACCTCCCAGAGTCGCACCGAGCCATCATCTGAACCTAGACACACAGACAGGCCCTCAGTACCTGGCCCTCCAGGCCAGCCCCCCCCACTCTCCCCACGGAGCTGCCCCACCATGCACCCACCTGATGCCAGCCACTGGCCATCTGGGGAGACACTGAGGCAGCGGACAAGGTCGTTGTGGCCCCTGTAGACCTGCAGAGAAAGGGCAGGGCGGTAAAGACCGGACCCTCGGAGGCCTTTGCTCCCCACCACCCGCCCTGTCTGCTCACCAGGGCCTGGCACGTGGGGAAAGGCTGCAGGTCCCGTGGCCGGGGCAGCTTGGGGATGAGGTCTTCAGGGTCCACGTTCACCTGAGAAGAGGATGCAGGGTCAGCTGCACCCACCTCCACTCCCCGTCCCTGCCCGGGTACCCCCGCGTACCCTCATCTTGCGCTGCCGTGGGCACAGGTAGAGGTCCAGGCAGCGCTCAAAGCGCTCCTGGATGAAGCGGCTGTAAGCAGGCACGGCCCGCAGGCTCGGGAACCGGCGCGGCAAGAAGCTGAGCTTCCTCTCCTCAGGCTCCTGTTGCTCCCAGGCCAGGCGCTGTGGAGGCAGGAATGAGCCAGGAGTCAGGCTGGGCCAGGGGCCAGCCCAGACCCCACTGTGCACCAGGCCCACCTCCTCCTCGCTGGGCAGGTACTCAGGAGGCGGGTTGTAGGACTCCGAGTGGCCGGGCAGGCGGTTGAACCCTCGTCCGTGCACGTAGAATACCGCTGGGTCGTGACGCAACCCCAGGAGGACCCGGGTGTCCAGCATCTTCAACCCTGGCACCAGGGCTCCGGCCGCTCCGACCTAGGTCGGGTAGAACTACCGTACGTGGTACGCCCTCTGGACGTCTCTGCCGCCCCACTCCCCCCGGCCCCGTCCCCACCCCGCCCGTCCTGTGCCCCCAGGATGGCCCACACCCACCTTCTCCTTCTCCACCAGGGAAGGTATGAAGCTGCGCTTGTCTGCAGGCCGGTTGGTCACTGGGTGGATCATGAGGTCCCCACTGAAGAAGTCCACAGCTGGCTGGGGGGCAAGCAGAGGAGGGTGGGCCTGGGCCCCGCAGGTGCCCCTAACCCCAGGGCCAGCAGCTGCCGCCTACCTCGTAGGGATCGAAGCTCACGTCCCCGAACTGGCCCCTCTGCAGCCGCTGCACCAGGGCCACCTGCTCATCTGTCAGCCTCACACTGTGTCCCGTCATTCGGTCCTGCACTGTTCGCCTGGGGGGACCCAGTCAGAGCCCAGACCCTGGCCCCGCCCCGCAGGCCCGCCCCGCCTACCCGCGGGCTCCGCCCCACGCCCACTCACCAGTAGTCAGGGTCGTCCATCTTGTCCAGAAACTGGTCCAGCTCATCGCGGGTGCGCAGGGGCTTATAAATGCGCCGGCCGTCCAGGTCGTAGCCCACATGGGGAAAGTCATCGTACCACTCCAAGGGCACATTGCCCACCGTGTTCCGGATGTCCTGGGGCAGGAGGCCCGCGAGTAAGCACCGTGCCCACCCCTCCCTCCAAGCCCCTCAGAAAGACACAGGCCAAGAAAGGGAAAGGCAGAGCAAAGGGGCTGGCCTCCAGGCTGCAGGAGCAGCACCCCGGCACCCTGACTTGAGCTTCTCCCCGGGGTGTGACGTGGCAGGATGGCCAGCACTATCCGCCCCCCCACCCAGACCCTCAGAGGCGCCGGAGCTGTACCTTCACATTTTCCACTGAAGTGGTGCCAACCCCAGAGCCTCCCCTCTGGATTCCTTGGCTAGGGCTCTGGGCAGCCACAGGCAAGGGTGACCTCATCGCCCGTGGGCTCCCTCCCCTGGCTGGGGCCTTAGGCAAAACTGGGTAGCCATGGGCAGGGACTCAGGGAAGACCCCACCGGTCCACTCCAAGAGGAGACGAAGTCTGCTGCACTGAGCCCAGCACACTTTCAGGGGCTCCCCCAGCCTCCCACCCCTGCCCCCACCCCACCCTCAGTGGGCAGAGCAGTCACATTCCTGGACACACATTCCTGGTCGAGGCCTCTGCCAGCCGCCACCCTCCCTCCACCCAGCGCGGAGACTGCTGCCCAGGCGGCCGCTTCCTGCAACAGTAGCCACAGGGGGAGGGGCCCAGATGAGACTGCATAGCCAGCAACCTGGGAACCCCCACAGGACAGGACCCTCTGGGCGTGGCCCCTCTGCACCTGCCCAGCCCCCAGCCTGCTCACCTGAGTCTTCCCCGCTCGCCCTCCTCCAGATGTGCCCAGGTCCCTGCCCACTGCTGGGAATGCCTGTCCTTCTGTGCTCCCCAAGTCCACACAGCCATCCCTGGACTGGACAGACTTAGGGGGCCCAGAAAAGACCCATGGTGCATTTAGCAAGGGAACAGGGTGCGGGTGGGGGGTTCTCCAGGCAGGAGTGCAGGCAGGAGCCAGACCTGGAGGGTGGTGCCTGGAGGGGCAGGTGCAGGAAAGACAAGCTGTGCCATCAGGTGAGCCCCACAACAACCTAAGGGGGCAGCTGAGGGGACCGGGGCTGGACTCCAGCTGCTCAGAGCGCCTCCATGCCCTCTTTTGGGCACAGAAGGCCCAAGTGTATATGAGAGGGAGAGACAGACAGGGTGTGGCCAGGCACTGGGGCCAGGGCATCTGGGTTAAGGCGGTCATGCCAAGTGAGAAGGCCGGGGTCACGGATCCTGCTTGACCCTCCCTCCTGCCCACTGCTAAGAGGCAGAAGAGGGGGCAGCAGCACCTCACACCTCTCGGAGAGGCGCCCACTCTCCCCCACCCCGCAAAGACAGCAGGATGCTCCAGGCCCCTTCACCACTGCGCGAGAAGGCAGAGGGACGGAGGGCCCCTGCTCCAAGCGGCCTCCAGGGGGCTGGAGGCGGGGAGGAGGGCGGGCCGGCGCGGGGGAGGGGCCGCCGCGGCTATAAAGGCCCGGCCCGCGGCCCCGCTCCAGCCCGAGACGCACACGTGCGTGCTGCGCCGCAGCCGCCACCGCGGGAGCCCCGAGACCCGCGTGCCCCTGGGCCGGGCGGCAGTGGCAGTGGCGGCGGCATGTGCGGCGCGCGACGGAGCTGACGGCGGCCGCCGGCCCCATGTCCTTCGCAATGCTGCGTTCGGCGCCGCCCGGCCGCTACCTGTACCCTGAAGTGAGCCCGCTGTCGGAGGACGAGGACCGAGGCAGCGAGAGCTCGGGTTCAGACGAGAAACCCTGCCGTGTGCACGCGGCGCGCTGTGGCCTCCAGGGCGCCCGGAGACGGGCCGGGGGCCGGCGGGCGGGGGGCAGTGGCCTGGGGCCCGGAGGGCGGCCGGGCCGCGAGCCCCGGCAGCGGCACACGGCGAACGCACGGGAGCGGGACCGCACCAACAGCGTGAACACGGCTTTCACTGCGCTACGCACGCTCATCCCCACCGAGCCCGCTGACCGCAAACTCTCCAAGATCGAGACCCTGCGCCTGGCCTCCAGCTATATCTCTCACCTGGGCAACGTGCTGCTGGTGGGCGAGGCCTGCGGCGACGGGCAGCCCTGCCACTCGGGGCCCGCCTTCTTCCACGCATCGCGTGCTGGCAGCCCCCCACCTCCCCCACCCCCCGCTCGTGACGGCGAGAACGCCCAGCCCAAACAGATCTGCACCTTCTGCCTCAGCAACCAGAGAAAGTTGGTGAGTGTTGCCCACGGGGTGTCCACGGAAAGGGAGGCTAGGAGGATGGGGTATCCCCCACCTCCAAACCACCCCTGCAGCCCACACCTGCTGGGCAGAGAGGGCGGGGCCAGAAGCAGGCAGAACCCCCAGCAGTGCCTGTGACACCCGCAGCCCCAGGTCCAGGGAGAGAGAAGACAAGGAGGGCCTGGCCTGAACCAGCAGGTCCCCAGGACACAGGCTCCTGTGGGGACAGAGAGGGAAGAGACCCAGGCAGGACCTGCACCAAAGGGGAAGAAGCTAGGGGACCAGACCAGGGTTGATCAAGCAACTCTGGCCACCTACCCTGCCATCAAGGGAAGGGGACTTGGGGGCAGTGAGGAAATCCTGCTGGAGTCCGCTTGCTCTACCAGTGGCCTAAGGCTTACCAGGCACCTGCCTGCCTTCCCTGGACCCGGGTGCCCACTGATGCCAGTGTGGCTGTGGGATCCACTGGCAGGAGGCTGGCAGGACACTCAAGGGCTGGGGGAGAGGGCCCCGCTGCCGGAGATGCTGGCCGGCTCTGATTTACGGCGCCTGCTGCGCGTGGTGGCACCGGAAGAGCAGGGTGAGCAGGGAGAAAATACGGCGCGGCTCTCCCCAATCCCCATTTCCTCTCCAGACAGCACGCGTGAGCTCCTGGGGCCTGAACATCTGGGAGATTTAATTTTACAATTTCGGCTATGCAGCAGCGCACTCTCCTCCCCAAACTGCTTGGGGAAGCCGGGGTGAGCGTGGAACGGGGGTGCTTTCAGCGCACCCCGTGGGGAAGTCCGGAGGCACAGGCTGGCGCTGGCCTCCTCTTCGGCCCTGACACTGCCCTCCCCTCCGCAGAGCAAGGACCGGGACAGAAAGACGGCGATCCGGAGTTAGAAGCAACGCCGGGCCATCCGCGGAGAGCCCCAGACCTGACTCAGGCACAGGCCTCGCTGAGGGCACCCCCAGGCCCACCCGGCCGCAGCTGCGAGTGGGGCTGATGGACAGACAGGCGGTGGGACGTGCGGCCGCCGCAGCACTTGCCCAGCCCCACTGGAACTTTCTGTGCTGGCTCACTACATGGCTCTCCTCTGGCCACTATGTGCTAGCATTCTATGTCTTTGATATGATAATATAAAGTCTGGAAATTTTGTATAATTAAAAACAAAACAGTATCTTCCAAATGCAGATGCACGCTGTCCTCTGGAGCAGCCAAGCCCACACTCCTGCCCTCAGGGCTGTGGTTGTTTGTGTCCTGGCCACCCTGGGCCAAGGCACCCGGTTCCTGGGGAAAGCCCCCGCTTTCCAGGGCTCAGGGTCAGCCCCCTCTGCCAGGGAACTGCGGAACAGGGTCTGGAGACCAGCGAGGTGAGAGGGCAAGGAGAGACAACAGCCCCCGCGCACTTGGCAAGCAACAGGGCGGGACCGGCCGAGGCCAGGGAACACTCCCGCCCCACCCCCGCTCCAAGGGCCACCAGGGGTCCGGGTCCCCTGCAGGCAAGGGCAGTGCGCGCAGCGAGCGACGTGCTGGTCTCCTGGGCCTTGGCACCTCAGCCCCTGCCCACAGAGCCCCAGGAAGTGGGGGGCAGGGCACTGTCTGGCAGAAGGAGCTCCCAATCTGTGCAGGCCTGAGGGTGTGGACCAGGTGGCAGGTGCCCACCCTGGGCCGCCCTGGCCCCAGAAGTCCTGCTCACGGCGGAGGACCCCGGCTGCCCGCCCCTGCACCCACCCAGCTAACCCGAAGGCTTCACCTGCCCATGAGGAGGGCAGTTCAGGCTTCTTGGAGCTGCGCACAGCTGGCTGACCATTAAAATCTTGCAGGTGACAATTACGGCTTAGTGATGTAAGCTCACAGGCACAGCAGAGAAGCAAGCTGGGGGCAGCACCTTGCAGCACCCCCCACCACGCTGGCCAGCAGCCTGACTTCCGGCAGCCGGGCTGAGAGTGCCAGGGGCTGACCCAGGGCCCCAGGAGAAGCCAGGTGCCGAGGCCCACGTGGGCACCCCAACAGGGCAGGCCCAGAGCTGCCCCCTCCTCTTAACAGACGGGCTCCAGGGAACCAAGAAGCAGGAAGCAGTGGTGTAATTTTGGAGGAAATTCTCAAAGCCAGAGCCATTAAAGATTGGAGTTNGCATCACCAACTAGATGAACATGATTTTGGGTGATGTCTGGGAGTTGGTGATGGACAGGGAGGCATGGCGTGCTGCGATTCACGGGGTTGCAGAGAGTCGGACATGACTGAGCTACTGAACTGAACTTAACTGATATACCTACTAGCAAGCTGCTAATTAGAGAAAGGAAATGTCTCAGTGTGAGACATTTGGATATGAGAGTTGGACTATAAAGAATGCTGAGTGCTGAAGA
This sequence comes from Oreotragus oreotragus, assembly GCA_006410675.1. Classification (NCBI taxonomy): domain Eukaryota; kingdom Metazoa; phylum Chordata; class Mammalia; order Artiodactyla; family Bovidae; genus Oreotragus; species Oreotragus oreotragus. The sequence goes on from SJYX01001980.1 coordinate 105,024, forward strand.
ATTGATGCTTTTGAACTGTGGTGTTGGAGAAGATTCTTGAGATTCCCTCAGATTGCAAGGAATAGCAAGTTGCTAATTAGAGAAAGGAAATGTCTCAGTGTGAGACATTTGGATATGAGAGTTGGACTATAAAGAATGCTGAGTGCTGAAGAATTGATGCTTTTGAACTGTGGTGTTGGAGAAGATTCTTGAGATTCCCTCGGATTGCAAGGAAATCAAACCAGTCAATCCTAAAGAAATTCAGTCTTGAATATTTATTGGAAGGACTGATGCTGAAGCTGAAATTCCAATACCTGATGCTAAGGACTGACTCATTGGAAAATATCCTAATGCTGGGAAATATTCAAGGCAGGAGGAGAAGATGACGACAGAGAACGAGATGGTTGAATGGCATCACCAACTCATCGGACATGAGTTTGCATAAGCTCTGGGAGCTGGTGATGGACTGGGAAGCTTGGCAAGGTGCTGTCCGTGGGGGTACAAAGAATTGGACATGACTGGGCTACTGAACTGGACTGAAATGTCTCAAAACTCAGAGAGTGGCACCAGGCCTCTCACCCACAACATGCATTTTGATGTAACACAGGCACAATGTGAGTCATCCAAGGCCATAAAATGACTGACATGAATATTGAAGAAAGACAGGTTTCCAAGCACAGGTACTCTCATTAACATAGATTAGGAAAACAATTGTATGAATAAAACATACTGGTTTATTGAGCCATTATCAGTTCTGAGTTTTAGGTGGAACCGACTTGAAGAAAGACAGAGTCCAGGGTAAATACATAGTTCATTAACATAGCTTAAGAAAAACATTTCAGTAAGAAACATGCATTGAAATAGATGGGGAAACAGTGGAAACAGTGTCAGACTTTATTTTTGGGGGCTCCAAAATCACTGCAGATGGTGACTACAGCCATTAAATTAGAAGACGCTTACTCCTTGGAAGAAAAGTTATGACCAACCTGGATAGTATATTCAAAAGCAGAGACATTACTTTGCCGGCTAAGGTCCGCCTAGTCAAGGCTATGGTTTTTCCTGTGGTCATGTATGGATGTGAAAGTTGAACTGTGAAGAAAGCTGAGCACTGAAGAATTGATGCTTTTGAACTGTGGTGTTGGAGAAGACTCTTGAGAGTCCCTTGGACTGCAAGGAGATCCAACCAGTCCATTCTGAAGGAGATCAACCCTGGGATTTCTTTGGAAGGAATGATGCTAAAGCTGAAACTCCAGTACCCTGGCCACCTCATGCGAAGAGTTGACTCATTGGAAAAGACTCTGATGCTGGGAGGGATTGGGGGCAGGAGGAGAAGGGGATGACAGAGGATGAGATGGCTGAATGACATACGGACTCGATGGACTTGAGTCTGAGTGAACTCCAGGAGATGGTGATGAACAGGGAGGCCTGGCGTGCTGCGATTCATGGGGTCGCAAAGAATCGGACACGACTGAGCAACTGAACTGAACAGAACTATCTCATGGTTTGATAAAAGTTAAGTTCAGTTGGAACCAGGTGTTGTCATGGTAACACAGAATTTTAAAAGAAACCTTTTAATTTTGAATAAGGAAGGGAAAAAAAATCTGATACTTGTAGTTTGTTTCCTCCTGCTGCTTAAGAGAGAGATAAAAAATGTCTGACACTTGGAGCCTATTTCCTCTGTTTGGAAACCCCTAGCCTTCCTGCCTGTTACCCTCTCAGTATGTGGAGAGGGGACAGCTCTGTGGCATCCCTAGAGAAGTTTTTCAGATATCCAGTATCCTGAATCAGAAAGATCTAATGATCTGAACCAGGCTTGGTATGGAAAGACTGGACTGCAACCTTGTAGTCAATCTCATGGGATATGGGAAGGCAGGGAACCTGGGAACTGACCACTTCAAGAGGCTGAGGACATTTGAGGGTGTGGACTGTATAGGAATCCCTGGTGGCTCAGGTGGCAAAGAATCCATCTGTAATGCAGAAGGCAGGGGTTGATCCCTGGGTTGGGAAGATCCCCTGGAGAAGGAAATGGCTACTCACTCCAGTATTCTTGCCTGGAGAATTCCATGAACAGAGGAGCCAGGTGGGCTACAGTCCATGAGATTGCAAAGACATGACTGAGTGACTAACATTTTCACTTCATAGGCACCCTAGGTTCCTGCAGACCCCGAGGGTGGGGAGAGCCTCCCCCAAGGCACTAGGGAGGTGCTATAGCCTACTAACAACAGCTAGTGAAAGAGTGGGTAGGAGGGCGGTGAATGAGCCAGATTCATGTATTTAGAATAGAATAGACACGCAGTGCTTCTATGTCTTGCACTGTATGTCAAGGAACAAAATCATGTGTTATATTTATTTTGTTTGAACTTTCATTGGCAGAGCCCAGTCTTCCAGGCTATGTGCCAGGCTGTATTAGCTGAAGTTCTGGTCCAGCCCTGTGCTTCTTCCCATGGGTCTTAGAGGTTTTTGTTCTAATCCACAAAGGAAGAGAGGCCTGGTAGGGATTCAAGCTCATCCATGAAGAGCTACTAACAGCTGCAACTTTTGTTTAATCCTGGAGGGAATTGGCGCCCTCTGTGGTGAGAAAAGATTCAAGAGACTTTTTCCCCTGTGAAGTCAGCAGTGGTGGCAGAGGTTAAAATTTCACCTGGTGATTGCTTGCACTGTATTAATGATGCTTTGGAACTGTCTTCTGCTACACATTGGCCTCTCTGAACTGCTCAGATGAGTTGGCTTTGTTCAGGTGAAGAATGCTGAAGGCTGCTGCTCTCACTCAATTGCTTCTCTTTTCTCCACTCCCATGGAGCAAACTTGGATCCTGTTCTTTCATCAAGGTGACTGAGTCGGCAGTGTGTCTCCCAGCCCTCAGGGATGCACCAAAAGCTCTGTTAGCCTGATCAGGCCAATGGGCCCCTCTCAGGCCAACCTCTCTTCACTTCTGAGCGTTACTTCCTTCTCTGCACTGGCAGCCAGTGAGCATGGGGGCTTCCTTGTTCAAATGAGGATGGGGGCTGAGAATACCAGCTCCAGATCTAGCAGCCTGAGACATCCTTTGCATGTCATTCCCCCAGCTTTGAGTCTCAGACTCTGTCTTTGGACAGGTGTGGTAGGAGTGGGCTTCTCAGCAGAAATGGAAATCGCGTTAAAATGACCATGACCAGTGTGGGAACATGGGGTACACACAATGGTAGGCCACACCCTTAAATCCTGGATCACATTAAATCCTCACCACAATCCCACCAGAAAAATGATTTTATTTCTTTTAACAGATGAGAAAACTGAGATTAGAGGGTACTAAGTAACTTGCCCAACAATTCTGAGCTAATTTTGAATTCAAGTCCTTCTGGCTCCTGATTCCATATAATTTCTATTCACCAGGAATCATAGGAACAATGCGCATGAAAGGCAGCCCAGGGCTGGGTGCATAATTTGTAGAGGCCAGTGCAAAATGTAAATGCAGGACTGTTTGTTTAAGAATTCAGGCAGTGAAAGTAAAGCAGTAAACCAAGCATGGGGCCCTGTGAGACTGCACAGATCACATGCCCAGGAGGCTGGCTCTGGCTGAGGCAGATGGGGTTTGATATACATACACACAAACAAGCAAACAAAATACTGAGAGGTACACTTTCTAAGGGGAGGAACCAAAACTTGCCTCCGGCAAACTTTGATATTGAGAAATACAGAGCCCCTATTATAAAATCTCAATTTTCAAAAAAACCCAATAGAGATTTGAATTTTGGACAAGTTGTCTAATATTTATCTGTTAATTTGCCTTTGTAATACCCATTTTCCCCTTCTTACTTGATAATAGAATCTCAATTTCTTCAAGGAAGAAATATGCTCACCTAAAAACTGTATTTCCCAGACTGTTGTGGTGAGAGTAGTCATATGACATGGGTACTGATGAGACCTAAGCAGAGATCCGCTGGTTTTTTTGTGAGAAAGTTTTGCTTTCCTGGCATAGGTGCCATCTCCTCCTTCTAGACATTTCTCTTTGCTCCTGTCTTCTTGACTGATAGAGCAGCCAAAGTGTGCCTGTGATAATAAGGTGGTTGTGAGAGCACAAGCTGAGGATGGTTCCCAGGTTTGAAGTCACAATTCTAGTCCTGAGTGGCCTCCCCTGCATTTTCTGTAACACTAGAAAATAAACCCCATGGGGTAAACTGGGGCGGTTGGGTTTTGAACACACAGAAGCAATCTCTAGTGAGTACAGAAGCCAGTGGAAATAATTTTATTTATTTATTTATTTTTACTTTAAAATAACCTTTAATTTTTATTTTTTCCTTTTTTAAAAAATTTAAATTTATTTTAATTGGAGGCTAATTACTTTACAATATTGTATTGGTTTTGCCATACATCAACCCCTCCAGGGCCCAGACACCCGGGCCCGCACTCTCCGGGGAGCAGGGAGGGGGACACAGACGCATCCGTGCGGCGCCCCGCCCCCGGCAGCTCCGGACACCCCCGGCCACCGCTGATGTGTCGGCTGGGATTTTTCCGCTCTCGAAGAGCCCCCTCCCCCTCCCCTTCCCCCTCCCCAAAGTGGCTGCAGCTGTCAGGACCGCAGATTGGAACTGCAGGTACGGCGCTGGCCCGCTGCCCGCCTCCCTCCCGTGTCTGTCTGAGGGAGAGGAAGCCGGCCCACCTCTGGAATCCTTCACTCTCTCCTCGTTCGCCTCTCCCACCTGTCCCCCGGGAGCGCGGGGTCAGCCGCCCTCACTCTGGCGCGCTCTTCCCCTTGCCCCGCTCCGATTACAATGCCGGCAGTGTTCCCTCTGCTCCCCCCCTTCCCTCGAAGCGCCCTCAGTGGTAGGGGGTGGCCCGGCCGCGTGCCCCAGGCCACCTGCTGCAGCTGGACCTCCACAAGGTGCCCACAAGAGGAGCCCTGGGCGACAGCCCCGAGGCAGAAGGCCAGGTCCCTCTGGCCTCCTCCGGTCCCAAAGGCCAAAGCCAGCAGAGGGGCCACGCAGGGCTTGGCTGAGTGGAGCCCACCCGCTGTACCGTGGGGGTGGGGGCGCCGGGAACGCGGACTTGGAGGCCCCCTCTCAAACCTCCTGTCAGACTGCCCCTGCTGCGCATGATCCTCACAGAAGCGCCCCCAGCCGGGCCCACTGCTGAACCTCTGAACACGTGTGGGCCCCGGGACCCTCCGACCCACTCCTTGGCCCCTATCAGTCAGGGCTGTTGAAGGACAAAGGAGCAAGTCTGCCCCCACCAAGAGTCCCAGGGGTGGGGGGAGGCTCCCCGCTCCCAGGTCCTCAGATACCCAAAACACCCCCACCCCCTCCGTTGTCCAGGGAGCGTGGGCGTCCCCACATGCAGCAGCAGCAGCTTCCAGAAACGCCTCAGATCGCTGGAAACGGGCACAGCCCCCCCAGAGTGCCAAACGCCCATACTGAGCCCCATGATACTGCGGCCACCTCCAAGATCCCACTGTGGGGACTCGCCCAGAGCCCCCAGCGCCAGCCCCGCCTGGGCCCCACTCCGCAGCCAGGCCGTCAACCATCTTTCAGACAGGAGTTGCCTCCCCATACACCTGGCTGCCAGCCCCCAGCTCCTGGGGCCACACCTCCAGTCTGAGGGCAACCCCACTCCCTTCTGTCCCTGCCCGGACCCCCAGCTTGGGCTCCTGCCAACCAGAAAACTGACTCCTGGTGGGCACATGGCAGGCCAGGCCTCTATCACCCTCGTACCCAGGCCAGAGAAGGGTGCGCTCTAAAGGCAACCCACCCTCACCCGCCCTGCCCCGCCCCCCCAGGGGAGCCCTGTCTCCTGACCAGGACCACTGGACCCGGGTGGCTGGTCCTGGAGGGAGGAGGGCACCCCGCGGGCCTGGCTCAGAGGTGGCGCTTGGCAAAGGGACCCAGGGCACCCCAAGGTCATGGCCACCACACCCACCCCGCAAGGCCACCTGCGAGGCCCCGGGCCCCAGGCCCCTCTCAGGCGAGGCAGTGGGGATACTGCAGGGGCAGCCGGAGCCCAGTCGCGGGGGTGGGGGCGGCCAGGGAGTCCGGCAGCCCAAGAGGCCCAGCCGCCGAGAGGCACGCTCTGCACAACAGCTCGAAACCCGAGCCGCCGCAGCGCCGCCAGCAGCGAGCGCGCCCGCGGAACGCCGCGCCGGGGCGGGCCCAGCGAGGCTGCTGCCGCTCGGTAGCGGGAGGCCGTCAGCGGCGCCTGCGGGAGAGCGGAGGGGGCCGCCCGCCGCCCGCGCTCTCCGCCCGCCACCCCTCCTCCCCGCCCCAGCCTCAGTTTCTCCGGCTTTTCCCAGGCTGGAGCCTTCTCCCAGGCTGGAGCCTGACCGACTGCGAGGGCCCCCGCCCCCGCCCCCCGCGGCCGGATGAGATCACGTCTGTGGGGGAGGGGCGCGGGCGGATGGGGGAAGGGCTCCCCTACTCGCGGCCCCAGAGACCCTCNCAGGCTGGAGCCTTCTCCCAGGCTGGAGCCTGACCGACTGCGAGGGCCCCCGCCCCCGCCCCCCGCGGCCGGATGAGATCACGTCTGTGGGGGAGGGGCGCGGGCGGATGGGGGAAGGGCTCCCCTACTCGCGGCCCCAGAGACCCTCGCCAGGCTGGCGGCTTGGCCAGAGGCCGCAGGCCAGGCGCTGCCCAGGTGAGAACCGGGAGGATGGCACCGTCGAGGCCGAGCTAGGACGCAGGACACGGGTGTCCCGCCGAGAAGGGGAACCCTCACTCACCACCGGCCAGTGCCCAGGGCAGGGGACCCCAAAGTTGGGTCCAGCAAAGGCCAGCAGTCAGAGCACCTAGAAGCCCCAGGGTCCCCCAGCCCAGGCCTTAAGTTCAGACAAGGCCCGGGGAAGAGGAAGCAGGGCACTGCCACCCCTCAGGTCCTCCCCTAGGAACACACCTTGTCCGGACGCCCTCGCCCACTGCTGGAGGCCAGCCAGGGCTGGAGTGGGGTCCTGGCACCATGGACCACCTCCAAGGATGCTGCAGAGAAGGGGCTGCCCGACACCCCACGACCAATGTTCTGAGGCTACGGGCCCTCACAGGTGCCAACCAGAGCCTGGGGTGGGGGTCCCTGTGCCCCTCCTGTGCTCTCGCCACCCCAGCCTCCCAAGCCTCTTCCTGAAGCCCACCCTGCAGAGACGCCGTGACAGGGTGGGGGGCACTTCTCGGGGAGGAGAGCCTCAGCCAGGCCAGCCTGCCCCGAGAGCCAAGCCCTGCCGCCCCCTGGGCCGCGGCAGGCTGCACTGGCAGAAGCCGGCTCCTGCTGTCACTCAGGCCCACATATGGGATAGTCATCGCCGGAGGAAGCGGCCCCCCCAGCCCCCGCGGCGGCTCCAGAATGGGGCAGGCCAGGAGGAGCACCTCCCCGCGGGCGGGCCGAAGCCCCTCCCCCGGCCTCTGCACTCCATTTACAATCATCATCGATTTCTCAAAATACCGAATATAAAAAAGTAGCCGACAGGATGTGGCTGCCGACAGCCAGAGCCCCTGGGAGGGGGAGACAGGCCGGGAGCTGTGCTGCACGGCCCCCCTTCGCTGAGTGCGCCCGCTGCTCCGGCCAGGAAACCAATTTATTTTGTTTTGTCTCTGTTCTCTGAACGCACAGAGACTGGATTGGGCGGGCGGCCAAGGCTCCTGCAGCCGCTGCCAAAAGAGCGGAGGATGGGGGTAGAAGCCGTGCAGGGGAGGGGGCGCGTGTCTCCCGGCCAGGGACAGCCCAACAGGCAGCAGGAAGAGCTGCTAGGGGTGGGGACCACGGTCTCTGCAGGTCCCCCAGCCCAAGGAGGCTCACATCCGGGGCGCTGACGCCAGGGCAGTGGGCAGAGGGGCCTCAGGCTCCACCCCCCAGGGGGCAGGGACACACCAGTGAGGGGGTGGGCAGGGGAGCACCCATCACCTCCAGCAGGGAGCCCCTGAGCCTCAGACCCCCCAAGAGCACATGGGCAGCCCCGGGCAGCCGAGTCGCAGCCACCTCTGGCCAGATGGGGCACCCCAGCCTGTCAGCAGGCTTTCCCCGTGAGATGTAAACCAGGAGGACCAGATTCACCCAGGACCGTGGCAGCCGGGCCTCTGGGACACTGGGGAGGAGGGGGCAGAGCACGGGGCACCTGCCTCCTGTCCCTGGGGTCCACCGCGGATGCTGGCCGGGTCCGCCCTCCACCCCCACCCAGGCGACAGCACAAGGTGGCTGCTGGGGGAAGCCTGTCCACGCCCACCCGGAGTGGAAGCACAGCCCCCACAGAAGATGCGGTGCCCCCTGCCTGCCAGAGGCAGCCCCACAGCCCAGGGCCAGGACATGGGCATGGGGTGGCCGTGCCACGCCCAGCTGCCCTGCCCGCAATGACACACACACTCCTGCAGTCATGTGTCCCCGACCCTGAAACTGCTCTTCCAGACAAGCTTGGGACCACGCCAAGACACCCACTCAGGCCCTGCGGTGGCCACACAGCCCACCCTGCAAGGGGGCAGCTGTGGCCCAGCCTACCTCCTCATCGGAGCTGTCCTCCGCATACTCGTTCTCGCCCAGCACGTTTGCCACCTCCGTCTGCGAGCAGGGGGTCCTGGCCTGGGAAGGGAAGGGGGGGGAGGTTACTTCAGGACCTGGGGCAGACTGTGGGCCAGGGCACCCTGCCCCTCCTGCCCACACGGGCTGAGGCCCTGCACCGCAATCTCTAAGCAGCTCTGACCTGGTCCCACTGCCAGGAAAAGAGTGTGGATACCCCCAATCTAAGTGGGTCTCTTGGGGAGGGGTGTTCCACCCAGGGTGAGTCTCTGTCAAGGGCTATCACAATATCCAAGCTCAGCAGAAAGACCCCAGGGAGGGGCTGACACCAGGTGAGCCACCCCCACACCCCTTAAGGAAAAAAACAGCTGCAGGGCTCCTAGCTCAAAGGCCCAGCTGAGCCCAGAGCCAGCCCGGGGTCACAGGACAAAGCAGGGGTGGCCTCTTGGCAGCAACAGATAAAGGCCGGGGTCACCCCCAATTGGGCCAGTCCACCCAGGGGAGGCCAGGCTCTTGATGTCAGCCACCAGCACAGGGGCCACCCAGGCCCATCCTAGGGCCAGACCCTCAGCCTGAGGAGGGCACATTCAGCCCAGCTGGCCGAGAGCCTGGAGAGGCACCCACACCCTCGGAGCGCTGGGGGGACTGGCCCCGGGCTGACACCGCCCACCAGGCCAGTGAGTGGGTGCCACTGGGCATTGACACCCCAACCTGGAAAACAGATCCTCCCCTGGCGGGGTGGGAATCTGGTGTACCGGAACTGGGACTGATGGGGAAAACAGCCCGTATCTCCCCGCCCCCGGGGGGGCAGTAAAGCGTCGGGAGCAGAAGCCCCACTCCCCTGCCCGGGCAGGAGCCAGAAGCCGCCTAGCAGCTCTTCCTCCCGCCCGCCAGCTTCTCCCTCCGTGTGAGGAGGCTGGGACAGTAAGTTTTTTTCCAGGCCAGGAAAAGGCAAGATTCGGTTTCCACGTCTCTCCCACCCTTGCTTCCCAGGCTGTGCGCTGCGGGAGCCCTGCCCGCTGAAAGTGGGTCAGCCCTACCAGGCGGGCAGCCCTCAGGGAGGGGGCACAGGGGCCAGCCTGGCCCAAGCTCCCCACCCACCCTGCCCAGAGCATCCAGCGGACACACCTGCCCAGGGCCCAGGCCAGGAAGACCCTGCAGGGAGCTGCTGTGAGTCTCCTCGAGACCCTGAGGCCAGCCCACGTGGGCCACCCTGCTCTGGCCACCGGCCGCTCTGGCCCCGGGGGCCCTGCACCACCTGCACCACAGGCCGCGGTCCCGGGCCCTGGCAGCACCCACAGGCATGGAAGCCCCAGTGCCATCCAGAGCCAGACACAGGCAGGGGCTCGGCCGGGGGGACACCCAGCAGTGGGGCTCCCGGCTCCTGCCAGAGCCGCTGGAGAGGGCCTGCTCAGGGCGCGGGACAGCCGCTCTCCAGACGCGCTGGCAGTGCTGCCGGCCGCCACCAGGGGGCAACCGCGACACGGGGGCCGATTGTGCACCTGCAGCCCTCCAAAGCCTGGAGACTAGGGGGGTGGAGGGGGTGGGGACAGCGTCCTCTTCCTCCTCTTCCTCAAACGGTCCAGCCGCGGGCCGCCACATCCTCAGACGCAGACACCAGATGGTGGGGTCTGCCCAGAGCCACTAGGCACATGAGCCACCCACATCCACCCCCAGAAGGGCTCAAGGCCACGTGTGGGTGCCCTGATGGGCCCACGTGGATGGCTGGGAGCCCGCGGGCGAGACCAGAGGGAAGTGAGGTTCTCAAGGTAAGTGTCTGAGCCAAGGGGGCCAGGTGACCACGACAGGCCTCTCCCAGGAGGAGCTGCAGCCTTGCACAGCTGAGGCGGTTTTTAACTTTGGCTACAAAGGTCTGAGTTTCTTCCCGAGGAGAGGCAGCGTCTGTGTGCTCCCACCCTGATCTGGGGGCCAGCCCCAGGGGAGCAGCCCACAGTGGGGGTCTTAGGCGGGCTATTCTGCTGCCTAAGGAGACCCCTCTTGCTGCCCTCCACACCAGGTTTTCACCAGGACTGCTGTGAAGAGCTGCCCTGCTGCACGCGAGAGCCCCACGCAGGCTACCTCACCTGGACCCCTAAATAGGACGTGTTAAGGCTCTGAGGGCAGAGCTACCAGAGCTCTGGGGAGCACAGGAGAAGTTGACATGCTTCTGAGCAACTGAGGGGTGCCGTGGGAGCCCTCAAACCCACTCATGTCAACCCAGACTGACACCACCACTCTCTGCCTGAACCCTGATCACCAGAAACAACAGAGTCCATTGCTGGGCCAGGCAGGGCACAGCTCCCCCACGGGGGCCCCCGCCCCAAAGTGCCCTGCCTCAGGTGGCCTCACTAAGCAACCTGTGAGACACGGCCTGCTCCCTCCCCAGGCACCAGACCCGCCTAGCACCCTGCCCACTGCTAGAAGAGCGCCTCCTGCCAGGGATTTGCAGTAAGCTCCTAAACTCCGGACACAGACAGTTTGGGCAGAACTCAATGTAAGTTACCGAGGAAATGGTAATTCCTTACCATTCCTTGCCCAAGGTAATGGGCACCCTTAGTGAGTCTTTTGGAGAAGGCAATGGCACCCCACTCCAGTACTCTTGCCTGGAGAATCCCATGGACGTAGGAGCCTGGTAGGCTGCAGTCCATGGGGTCGCTAAGAATCAGATCCGACTTCACTTTCACTTTTCACTTTCATGCATTGGAGAAGGGAATGGCAACCCACTCCAGTATTCTTGCCTGGAGAATCCCAGCGACAGGGGAGCCTGGTGGACTGCCGTCTATGGGGTCGCGCAGAGTCGGACACGACTGAAGTGACTTAGCAGCAGCAGTGAGTCTTTTGTTACATTCTTGAATGTGGCAAGCAGACTGAACTAATAGAAATGGGAACTTTTGTATGAAAGAGTATGAAAACAAAATAGGAGAAAACCACACAAGTGTTATTGAAAGGACCAGACCAAACACAAGAAGTAGAAAAAAAGAGATCTAAACAAGCATGACAGGAAAAGAACAGCAAAAAGCACCTGATACGCTCCATGACAAGAGCCAAACATCTCTCCTGACAGAGAAGCTGCCCAAAGTGCCCCCAAGCGCTGCTGGGAGCGCTGCTGGGGGTGCAGGACAAGGCCAGGTGCACAGGAGGGGCCAGGCCCAAGGTGGAGACAGGAGGGTGGGGCCAGGTGCAGGAGGGGAGCAGGGCCAGCAGAGGTGAGGTGTGGGGAGAGGCAGGCCAGTGGAGGATGCGCCAAAGATGAGGGTGAGGCCAGAGAGGCTTCCTGCTTCAAACAGCCCGTGGCCTGCACACCTGGAACCCACAGAATCAGGGGACAGGGCTCCACTGAAGAGTGACCCTTCCATCATGGAACTCTTAGCAAGAGAGAGAGAACAGGCTCCCTTCTGTGTCGGCCACTGGCCACCTTTGTCCCCAGGTAAGTGTCTGGACCAGGCACTTCCTACTCCAGGCAGAGGCCTGGAGAAGCACACTCCCAGCTGGGGCCCCTCGCCAGCCTGCACCCAGGTCTTTGACATCTCCCCAGCATGCCCCTGAACACTGCAGGGGCTGCCCCCAATCCTTAGCAAGAGACAGCAAAAGCCTCGAGACAAGCTGCAGGCGATGCATCCTGCCAAGGGTTGCAGAGGGTGCAGTGAGTGGAGCTGGTGAAACACCACCCAGGAGCCCCACTAAGGCGGGGCCACTCAGGCAGCCCTGCTAAGAACTGGCGGAGAGGGCGGGGCGGTGGTGGGCAAGTCACCTAAGTCCAAACGTTGTCTAAACCACACCAGGGCCGTGGCTGTGGCCAGCATAACAGGAGCTCGAGGCTGCCATTCCAGAGCTGGGCCACTTGGTGGAGGGGCTGGTGGCCACTGGAGTGTCACCGCCACATGGATCCTGAAGCTATGGGGTAGGGATGCTCCCTGCCGAGGCTGCACGAGGACCCACACGGCAGGGCCTCGTGACACCGGGCGGCCACAGGCTGTAACAGGGGAAAGTGGTCAGCAGACCCTCGAGAGGGCCCTGAGCCAGAGAACAGCCCTTGTGGTGGGAAGGTTTCATAGGCGAGCAGCACTGCACTGGCTTCAGGATGCGAGGAGCAGGCTAACTCGGAGCACGACAGGGCTGTCACAGAGGCAAAACTGTCCAGCCATGAACTGCGGTCACCAGGAGAGTGAAGGGAGTGTACAGGAACACCTCTTCTCCCAAATGGTGCTGCTTGAAGATGTCACTCTTTGTCAAGGAGCCGGAGAAGGGGCCCACCTTAGGTCACTGCACAGAAATCCCACCTTGGGCTTCACCCTGAGGAAGCCAGCTGACAGCTAAGTCTAGCAGGCAGTTCCTGGCTTACCATGAACAGAGCACAGGGCTCCTTGGCTCCAAGCGGCATTCTGCCCCGCCCTCGCTGTGCCCAAGGGAGGAGGAAGGAGGCCCTGGGGTCCACGGAGTGGGAGAGATCAGTGCTGGGGGCCCTCAGAGAGCCCGATGCCCAGGAGGCGCTATCTTGGCCATGGTCATCTGGGGTGCGGGGAGCCCTCGGGAGACTCCTGGCTTACCCACCTGCTGCCCAGGGCTCCTGTTCATCCTGCCGCGCTGTTCACTGGTCCCCGCCCCCTCCTCCTCCGAGGCAGTGGCTTCCTCAGTGCTGTCGCTGCCGGAATCTTCCAGGCCTGAGAACACACTCTCCTCGCTGTCGCTGTCGCTAAGGCCAGGATCACTGCCAAGCCTGCTGCTGGGAGCTGGAGCGCCGAGGAGAGAGGGCTGCAAGAGGCATGGCACTGATGACCCCAAGCCCACCCACCAGGCACCAAGCACTAACCCACAGCCTGTGTGGCCAGCCTCCACGGCCACGGCCCTCAGGCCACAAGCCTCCAGCTCCACCAAAACCATCCACCCAGCCCAGGCCTCCCTCACCACCCACCTCCACCGCCAGCAGGCCTCCTGCCCTTGGAGGAGACATTCAGTTAGAGTCTCACAAGAGAAGGACTTTCCAAGGAGCTCAATTCCCATCACATCACCCGCACCAGCCCTCCACCCTTCACGCCCGAAAGCCAGGCCCTGTAGCTCTGGCATTCACATCTCCAGAGCTACCAGGGCACTGGGGTGGGGTCTGGGACAGGCAGAGGACCACAACCTGAGGTGCTTTTCCAGCCAGAAGAGGACTCTATCCAACCAGATTGGGACTGACAATTTATCAGTAAATTGTAAAGACTGGTTGAAGAGACATAAAAATGATGCAGACTTTACTTAAAAGCAAGTGTTCTGGTTCACCACCCCATGGAATAGGACTACAGCTTCCTCTGAGCAGAGGTCTGCTGACCAGACACCACCCAATCCCTAAGTTCACAAGACCCATGCACTTAAGAGAGGGGGCACAAGAACTTACAGACTTTCAGCAAGCACTTACTTGAATGGAGAACCTTAGATTTCTGCTTTTTAATAGCTACTAATTCTCTCAACTAACAGGAAAGCCTGCACTCAGCAATTATTTAGCAGCATTCAACTGAACTTCCACAGAAATAACTCTGATACACACTATCTTCAACGCTTAGTAAGCTACACAATTACAACAGCAAATAAAAATGGCACAAATGGCTTGGGCACAAACACAAATGGCTGCTGAGCCTGGTGCCCAGAATGCCTGCTAGCAGGAGAGCAGCAGGATTGGTCAGGGTAAAGGGACTGCCTGACAACCCAGCAACGTGGAATGCTCCCTTAGGCAGGCGCGGCTGGACAAGCTTTGGAGAGCTGATGACACCCCAAACCTAGCTGGGGTTCCGTTGCATGTCTGAATGGAATGGCTTTGAGTGCAGTTAAAAAAAAAGGATGCGGCCAATACAGCAGGCACGGCCTTCCTATTCTCGTGCCCTTTTACAACGTACCCGACGTATCAGTAACGTACTAACAGGCTCAAACCTCTCTAATGCAGGAACCACAATTCAAAGGGCTAGGGAGGCCACGCGCACGATGCCAGCCCCTCTTGCTAGTTCGCTCCGGCCCACACTTCTCCAACCACACTACGGGAGCCCCCTGCCCAGGACGCCCCCACGAGGCCACCGCCAGCAGAGAGCTGGCAAACCGCCTCCTCGCACTCCTGGGCCCTGCTCCCCGGCGCTAGTCGCCCCGGAGCCGCCATGTGCCCAGCAGCGCCACCCCGTCCAGCTCGAGCAGCCCGTGGTCACCTCCTCCAGCTCCGGCTCCGGCTCCGGCTCGGGCGGCCGCTTCCCGGGCCGCGCCACTGTCGTCACCGCCGCCACCGCGCCACTCCGCGCGAAAGCCATGCTCCCTGACGCCCGGACTCGCGCCGCCACTTCCGGCAGCTAACAGACCGCGTGGGCCCGGGGGCGGGGCCCGAGGGGTCAGAGGGCGAGAGGCGGGCCCAAATGGGCTGGGCCGGCGCGCACGCGCGCGCTGTGGGGACGCGGGCGGGCGGCGCCGGCGGGAGCGCGCCCGTCGCAAGATGGCGGCGGCCATGCCAGGCCCTGGGGCCGTGTGTGCGCAGCGGGCGGCGGCAGCGGAACCCAGGCAGCAGGCGCGGCGGCTGCGCTAGCCCGGCCCTCGGCCTCTCTTTGCGGTCGTTACCTCCTCCTCTCCCGTCTCGCCCGGTATGGATCTGCCCGTGGGCCCGGGCGCGGCGGGGCCCAGCAACGTCCCGGCCTTCCTGACCAAGCTATGGACCCTCGTGAGCGACCCGGACACGGACGCGCTCATCTGCTGGAGCCCGGTGAGGGGCTGGGCGCGCCGACCTCGGGGCGTGTGGGGGCGGACAGCAGGGGGTTCGGGAAAGAGCGTCCGAGGCCTCCCCTCGGTGCGCGCTGCCCGGGTCTGGGCAGGAAGGGCCTCTCCTACTCGGTCTCTCGCCGAGTAACTGTGAGACGACGGCGGAAGCGCGCCTGGCTTGAGGGCAGCGCCCAGTTTCGTAGCGAGTGTGGTGGCCAGGTGACCCCACAGCTTCTCAGATGAGTTACCAGGGTGGTGGGGTCGGCAGCTGTTGTGAGGAAATGAGGATTTGGCGCAGGTATTGGAGGGCGTTGCTCTACTGGAAAAGGAGAGGGACCGAAAAACAAAGCAAAACGTCATAAAGTTGTGGTGGGTCTCGAACTCATGTCCGGATACCACAGCTGGGTTCCCCCAGAGCCACTTTTTTTTTTCGTTCCTTTCGGGGCCTCTTTATCCACGCCCCTGCCTCCAGTTGCCTGGCAGCAGGCTCGTCTCCGTGGTCTGACCCTGCAGGCCAAACAGCTCCCCCGCTTGCAGAGGTAAAGCAGAGACTATCTAGAGTTGCGGCTGAGAATCTGCGTCCCGGCTGTGACGTCGCGTCCGGGAAAGGCCCGAGCCATAGCTCCCGGCCCGCAGGTGTGCGGCCTGGGCTGCCCTGGTTTGCGGAACCTCTGGGTGCCTCCGGGCACACTTGCTCTCTTGAGGGCGCTGGCTCTCCCAGAGTCTTCTAAGTACTTCGCTTTCGCACTGTTAAGCCCTTAGAAAGGAGGAGCAGTCTGAGCTGAGGAGCCCAGAGCAGGAAGCCAGGTCCTCTGGTTCCTGGGCTGTTTGGCTGAAGCTCTGCCTCAAAGCTGGTAAAGAGAGCCAGAATCATACAGCGTCCTTGTAGGGAACACTTCGTGTTGGTCCCAGTGACACACCTGTGTGCCACGCTCCATCCCTATTGCCAGCTTCTGTAACTGTGCCCAGTGTTCCCCAAGAGGAGGCTGTACTTCCTTCCCCACAGCCTGTCCTGTTAGCACCATCCCCTTGTTCAAGGCCCTAAGCTTTGCTGACCCAAGGAAATGACCCCAGGTTTCTGTCTTTATTCTCCCTTTCTCTTCTTTTCCTGTCTCCTAAACTCCCAGGAGGTACTCTTACCCAGGTTGGGGAGGGGCATTGGAGATCCTTTGGGATAGTCTGAGCTTAATCTACTGGGATAATCGCCTCACCTCTTGATCTGCTCGATGTTTCTGCTTAAAGATTGTGAGGCAGCAGCCAAAGCCCTGCCAGCAAGCTCTCCAGGTCCCACTTCCTGAGGCCTTAGAGCTGCAAAGCAGGACAGATCAAGCCTGCCACAGCCTCTCACACCGTGGCTGCACCAGCCACCAGCCCTGCTGGAACTTAAACTGGAGGGGGTGGGAGCAGCCGGCTGCAGCCAATGCATTTAACCCCCCTCCCCTCTGTCCTTGGATGTGCTCGGCGTGGGGTGCAGCGGGCAGGGGGCTGGTGGTGCCAGGTGGGACAGAACCTGAGCACTGGTTCAGCTGTGGAAGCCCTTTTCCAGGCTGGGCAGGGGCTGTGGAGCTGCCTGGCCCTGAGAAAGGAGATGGCTCTCTCCCTGAGTCCTCTGCGATGCCCACACAAGCCCCAGGCCTCTGACAGAAAGTCTGCTAGGGGAGACTTCTGCGGTCTTGAAGCCCGGAGTTGGCTTCCAGAGGCCTTGGAGTGTTCTGGCGTCTGTTCTCTTGGTGCCTCCCTTCCAGCTGGAACTTTTCTCCCCATTCTGCCCCGAGGACCCTGTGTTTGGCCCCAGAGACAAGGGAAAGGGGGTGGGGTGGGGGGTTTTCCAGCCCCAGCAGTGCTGTGCATCCTCCACACAGTCTGAGGCCCTACCTGGAGAGTCATGTTGGTTTCGTTTCCCTCCCAGACCCTGGTCAGTTACCATGCTCGGTGTGGAGCCACCACAGAATAGGCCAGGGCTGCCCCTCAGACAGCCCTGTGGGACCAAAGGCCCCACAACCTTGGGAAGGAGCCTGGTGAGCATGGCAGCTGCATCCATGGGACGCTCCGTGAATCAGGCCTGTTTGGCCTCAAGACAGCATTAACAGTGGCAGGAGGGTGGGTGTGTTGCTGAAGGAGGCTCTTCTTGTTAGGCTGTGGGCACCATGAGGCCCTAAGAGCAAGGGCCTCCTTTGCCTAGGAGTTGGGTGTCGCCAAACCAGGCCCCATCCCAGGTGGCCAGTGTGAGCGCCTGCAGTTACAGGGTCGCTCTGGAGGGCCTGGCTGCAGAGCAGCCTGCAGTCAGGGCCCCAGTCACACCTGGCCACTCCGAGGTGGCCGAGGATTGTTCCTGGTGCTCCCACAACAGGCAGGCCACTCCTCCTCCTAGCTGGGAGCCAGGTGGGCCCCAGCAGGCCCTCCGCCCTGCCCTTGGGGGTTGGCAGTGGCCAAGAGAGGCTGGAGGAGCACCTAGCACGCAGCACAGGCTGCAAGGGGCACTGGAGCCTTGGAGGCTCCTGGTGCCCCCTGAACTTGCCACCCAGGACCCAGCCAGCCCTTTCCGGCCCTCCACATAGCAGGAGGCCCAGCCCCAGGGCATCAGTTCACCTCCTCCCACGGCACCATGCAGAGGTGGCAGCTGGCCTTTTACAGACACGGGAACTGAGTCCCAGAGACACTAGGAAACACAGATGAAAAGCAGGAGGACGGCTGAACCGGACCCAGAGTCCACGGTCTCTCGCTGGAGTACAGCTGTGGGTCACACCTGCCCTCACTACATGCTGCGTCTCCTGGGTAGAGGGCAGCGCAAGGCCCACGCCGGTGGGGTCCAGGCTCTAGTTCCACCCCACCTTCATTCTTAGCTGGACCCCAGCCATACTTGGACTGTTCAGTACTCAGGTGTTCATAGAATTGTATTGAGTTTTTACAAGAGAGTCTCCATTTCAAATTCCGTAGAGGTACGCAGATATATACATGAGCCAGGCAGAGATCTATACAGGCTGGGCTCCCTGTCTGTCCCTCCTGCTGAGGTTGGGCGGGGATGGTGTGAGGAGGAGGGGCACAGAGACTTGGAAGGGGCTGGAGGGAGGGAGATGGACACAGCAGATGTGAGCCCGCCTGGCTCCACAGGCCGCGTGTGCTCAGAGGGATCAGGGGTCCCACAGGACCCACCCTGGGCAGAGCAGTCAGCCCCATCGGGTATCACAGGCTAGGGACCCAGTTCTGCACCTCTGGCTGCAGGGATTCCTGACCTGAGAGCGCTGGCAGCTGCCCCAGAGCCCCTGCCCCTGGGCCCAGCGATGACTGAGTCAGCAGAGGCCCCTGCATTCAGCTGGGCCTGGAGACCCGAGTGTGAGGCGGCGGCCGGAGAGCTCAACCCTGAGCACAAGTAGGACAGGGACTTGAGGGTGGTGCAGGCGGGCTCCTTCTTGGCTGAGGAGACAGGCTGGGAAGGGCACCGAGCTGCTCTGCAGCTGCGTCCACACAGCACTGGCGCTCTCACCACACGCGGGTGCCCGCTGCATGTCTGTGACTCCCAGGACATCTCTGGCTGGAGGACTAAGACGGGCCTTCTGTTCTGGGCAGACTCTTGAAAGGTGCAGGTGGACCACTGGAGTCACCGTGGTGGTTAATCCTGTTGATGTGGAGCTCTTGGAGAATCTGCTCACAGACAGACCCTCCCTCTATAAAGATGTGCACATACGCAAAACTTTGTATACGTTTCAGGGTGTTCACAGTTCTGTGGGAAATAAGGCCTCAGGCTCCAAATTTACAGCAAGACTGAATATTCACTAAGCCCTGCATTTCAGAGGCAAAGGCGTTGCTCGCCAGCTAGCAGCTGGGCATCAGCTTCTCCCTTCCCCTGCCGTATGTCCCATCACTAGTCCCTCTTGTGTCTGAGGGTAAGCCAAGACCTTCAGGAATGACATGGGGTCAGCAGAGAAGGGGGGGCCTTGAACTCCTGAGGCAAGAGGGAAGAGGCGTTGGGTCCTGTGTGGGACTCACCAGCAGGCCTCCCAGGCTTCTAACAGCCCTTAAGGTTGGGCTGGCAGGACACGCCCAATATGGACTCACCCTCTGACAGTGTTCAGGTCTGTTACATGAAAGGACGGGTGAGCCCTTGCTTTCTGTCGAGGCAGTGTTCAAACCCTGAGAGCCTGGCCTTTGGTGAAGCTAAGGAAGCCAGAATTGACAGAACCTGGTACTAGCAAGAAGGAGCTATGCGAGAGGCCCCACAGGTCTCGGCTAAGTGCTGCTTCACCTGCTGGTGGCGTGAGACCTGGGCAACTGCCCAAGAACCTTCCAGGGAAAGAACAGCCACTAGGAGCTGTGTGCTGGGCACCCTAGGCCCAACTGGGACTGGCCGAGCCGTCCCAGTCCTCGCAGCTGGGGCGTAGAGTCTGCTCTGAGAGTAGAGCCTGCCCGGCGCCTCAGAACAGCCAAGGCTTGAGGGTGCAGCTGTATTGGCCCCAGAGAAAAAGCTCCCCCGACGCGGTGTGAACAAACTTATTAAAGACAAGCCTGAGAGGATCAGGCTGATCCCTTCCTTCAGAACTGAGGGTGCAGCCCTCTTGAAAGGACGACAACTGGACGACTGAACTCAGATACAGTGTGGTAACATCCTCGTGTCTGGGATCCAGTTGAAACTAATAGATGGGCCACTTGGCAGGAGAATGTCACTGGTAACAAAGGAGTTACAGTAACAGACCCAGCTGTGATGGAACTGACTAGCGCTGTGTGCTCAAGAATGGAGAGTGAAAATCTTAAGGCTGAGAAGTAGATGTGAGAGGGAAGGCGGGTAAGCAGAATGTATCAGCAACAAGTGTCTGCTGCAGAAGAATCACTGCTGGTTACCTCTGTGTTCACTCCCCCTTCAAAGAGGTGGCCCGTGCACGCAGTGCCTTCCTGCCGAGAAGTCCCGCAAGGTGGGGGGCTGCACAGTGGGGGTGCCACACAGGCAGGCCTCCTCTAGCAGTGATGAGTCACGTTGACGGCTGTGCCCTGACGTGCCATGATGGGCCGGGCACACCACCTCTGTGGTCTTCCTCTCCAGAAACATGTAACTTCAACTCATCATGAGAGAAAAACATCAGACAGATCCAAATTGAGCAACATGCTACACAATACCAGTCCAGTCCTCAAAACCATCAAGGTCATCAGAAACCAAGGAAGTCTGAGAGATTGTTAGTCAAGCATGACCTAAGCAAACATGAATGTCATGTACTGTCTTGGATGATGTCCTGGACAAGTAGGATATTCGGTAAAAACTAAGGAAATCTGAGAAAAATGAGGGCCTTGGTTAAGGATGAAGCATATCGCTATGACACTTGGGGCAAATGCACTAGTGCATGATGTTAATAACAGGGAGAGCAGGTGAGGGACATACAGGAACTCTACTGTCTTTTCAGTAAATCTAACATTCTAACATAAAAAGCTTGTCTTTATTAAGTCATTGAAGGGGATTAAACAGCAGACTAGAAACTACAGAAAAAAGATCACTGAACAGTACGCTAGCAAAAGAAACTATCCACAGTGATCACAGAGAGGAAGAAAGACTACGAAAAAAGTGAGCAGAGCCTTACAGGGTTAATACTACATAGGCTGACACACAGTTCCAGAGTAAAGGATGGAGGAAATTTTCGGAAATAACTGGTTTATTTCTTTATTTTTAGAAAAAGACATTTTCCTGAATTTTTTTTTTAAACTGTAAACACACAGATCCAAGAACTGCATTGACTCCCAAAGAAGATAAAAACACAAAATATACCAATGCATGTCACTATCAAAGTGTTGAAAACAAATGTTGGAGAGAAAATCTTAAAGGCAGCATGGAAAAGAAAGGAAATTGCATGTGGAAGAACAGGACAAGAATGAGACTGACTTCCTGGCAGAGTCAGCATGAGGCCTGGGCTGGAAGGGACCTTGTAAGCGGAAGTCTGGTCAACACTCAAGACCTGGTGTAACTCACTACATTGACAGTTTTCTCAGTGGAGGCAGAAGAAGGATAATGGTGTATTGGGTGCCCTGGTCAGGCAATATGGCAAATACATAAAGACATCAAGATTGGAAAGTAAAAATTAAAAGTATATACATAGAAAGCATCATTATTTACTTAGAAAATCCCAAAGAATCTACAAAAACCTTATTAAAACTAATGAGTGAAATAGTGAGGTCACAGGCTTCAATGCCAGTATACAGAAATTAATTTTGATTCCACGTACTAGTAACGCGCTGTCGACAATGGAAATACAGTGCTCTAAACACTACAGAATATGTACTGGTTATATTATCTACAGCTGTGTAACCAGGTACCTCCAAACTAACTAACTTCCTAAAACAGCTGAGGTTCAGTGGCACCTGCCACCACCATCATGACTCATGAGAGGGCAGCCTCCATAGGAGCCTTGCTTTCTTCCTCATCTTCCATCTGAGGATCTCCATCTGCTGTGCCAACATTCCCCATCCATCCACCAGACGCTTCCTTTCTGAAAGATCCACCTAAAGTAATGCCTAAAGGGAAATAAGAACTGCTTCTAAGCTTCCACGTGAAAGTTAAAAGAGCAGAGTAAAACCAAAGCTGGCAGAAGGAAGAAAATAACAAGAAAAACCAATGAAACTGAAAACAGTAAAACATGATAAATGAATTCAATAGCTGAATCTTTGAAAAAGTTGGTAACTTGTAGCATGACAAAAAAGAAAAGATGTAAATTCCCAACGTGATGACCATCAGAGGGTATATCACAACAGACAACTCAGGCAGCAAGAGGGTAATAAGAAGTACAACAGACAACTCTGTGCATGTACATTTAATAAAATGAACCAATTCTTTGAAAAGCACAAACTATCAAAACTCACCCAGGGTTAGACAGGTAACTATTAGTAGTCTTGAGTCTATTAATGAAATAGAATTCCTAAAATTATGAACCTTTATAAAAAATCTTCAGATCAAAATGCCTTGAATGAAACTGTCCCAAGAAAATTACAGACCAATATCCTTCATAATGTTTATAAAACTTTCAGTTCAGTCACTCAGTTCATTTCAGTCACTCAGTTTTGTCCGACTCTTTCTGATCCCATAAACGGCAGCACACCAGGCTTCCCTGTCCATCACCAACTCCCGGAGCTTGCTCAAACTCCTGTCCATCAAGTTGGTGATGCCATCCAACTATCTCATCCTTTGTCATCCCCTTCTCCTCCTGCCTTCAGTCTTCCCCAGAATCAGGGTCTTTTCCAATGAGTCAGTTCCTTACATGAGGTGGCCAAAGTATTGGAGTTTCAGCTTCAGCATCAGTCCTTTCAATGAATAGTTAGGACTGATTTCCTTTAGGATTGACTGGTTGGATCTTACAGTATTCTCCAACACCACAGTTCAAAAGCATCAATCTTCCATGCTCAGCTTTCTTTATGGTCCAACTCACATCCATATGTGAATGTGACTACTGAAAAAACCATAGCTTTGACGAGACAGACCTTTGATGGCAAAGTAATGTCTCTGCTTATTAATATGCTTCATGGCTGCAGTCACCATCTGCAGTGATTTTGGAACCCAAGAAAATAGTCTGTCACTGTTAACATTGTTTCCCCATCTATTTGCCGTGAACTGATGGGACCGAATGCCATGATCTTAGTTTTTTGAATGTTGAATTTTAAGCCAGCTTTTTCACTCTCTTCTTTCACTTTCATCAAGAGGCTCATTAGTTCCTCTTCGCTTTCTGCCATAAGGGTAGTGTCATCTGCATATCTGAGGTTGTTGATATTTCTCCCAGCAGTCTTGATTCCAGCTTGTGCTTCATGCAGCCTGGCATTTTGGATAATGTACTCTGCATAGAAGTTAAATAAGCAGAGTGATAGTATACAGCCTTGACATACTTCTTTCCCTATTTGGAACCAGTCTGTCGTTCCATGTTCTATTCCAGCTGTTGCTTCTTGACCTGCATACAGATTTCTCAGAAGGCAGGTCAGGTGGTCTGGTAGTCCCATCTCTTTAAGAATTTTCCAGTTTGTTTGGATCCACACAAAGGCTTAGCCTAGTCAGTGAAGCAGTAGTAGATGTTTTTCTGGAATTCTCTTGCTTTTTCTATGATCCAATAGATGTTGACAATTTGATCTCTTGTTCCCTTGCCTTTTCTAAATCCAACTTGAACATCTGGAAGTGCTCGGTTCACGTACTGTTGAACTTAGCTTGAAGAATTTTGAGCATTACTTTGCTAGCATGTGAGATGAGTGCAATTGTGTGGTAGTTTAAACATTCCTTTGCATTGCCTTTCTTTGGGATTGGAATGAAAGGCGGGACTTTTCCAGTCCTATGGCCACTACTGAGTTTTCCAAATTTGCTGGCATATTGAATGCAACACTTTCACAGCATCATCTTATAGGATTTGAAATAACTCAACTGGAATTCTATCGCCCCCACTAGCTTTGTTCATAGTGATGCTAACGCCCACTTGACTTCACATTCCAGGATGTCTGACTCTAGGTGAATGCTCACACCGTCGTGATGATCCTTTTAGTATAGTTCTGTGTACTCTTGCCACCCCTTCTTAATATCTTCTGCTTCTGTCAGGTCCATACCATTTCTGTCCTTTATCAAGCCCATCTTTGCATGAAATGTTCCCTTGGTATCTCTTCATTTTTTTGAAGAGATCTCTTAGTCTTTCCCATTCTGTTGTTTTCCTCTATTTCTTTGCATTGACCACTGAGGAAGGGTTTCTCATCTCTCCTTGCTATTCTTTGGAACTCTGCATTCAGATGGGTATATCTTTCCTTTTCTCCTTCGCCTTTTACTTTTCTTTTCTCTATTTGTAAGGCCTCTTCAGACAACTATCTTGCCTTTTTACATTTCTTTTTCTTGGGGATGGTCTTGATCACTGCCTCTGTACAATATCAGAAAACTGTCCACAGTTCCTCAGGCACTCTGTCAGATCTAATCTCTTGAAGTTATTTGTCCCTTCCACTGTATAATCTTAAGGGATTTGATTTAAGTCATATCTGAATGGTCTAGTGGTTTTCCCTACTTTATTCAATTTAAGTCTGAATTTTGCTATAAGCAGTTCATGATCTGAGCCACAGTCAGCTCCAGGTCTTGTTTTTGCTGACTGTATGGAGCCTCTCCATCTTTGGCTGCAAAGCCTATAATCAACCTGATTTCGATATTGACCGTCTCGTGATGTCCATGTGTAGAGTCATCTCTTATATTGTTGGAAGAGGGTGTTTGCTATGACCGGTGCGTTTGCTACGACCAATTGCGTTCTTTTGGCAAAACTCTGTTAGCCTTTGCCCTGCTTCATTTTGTACTCCAGGGCCAAATTTGCCTGTTACTCCAGGTATCTCTTGACTTCCTACTTTTGCATTCCAATCCCCTATGATGAAAAGGACATCTTTTTTTGGTATTAGTTCTAAAAGGTCTTGTAGGTCATCATAGAACTGTTCAACTTCAGTTTGTTCGGCACTAGTGGCTGGGGCATAGACTTGGATTACTGTGATACTGAAGTTTGCCTTGGAAATGAACAGACATCATTCTGTAATTTTTGAGATTGCATCCAAGTACTGCATTTCAGACTCTTGTTGGCTAAAAGGTCTTGTAGGTCATCATAGAACTGTTCAACTTCAGTTTGTTCGGCACTAGTGGCTGGGGCATAGACTTGGATTACTGTGATACTGAAGTTTGCCTTGGAAATGAACAGACATCATTCTGTAATTTTTGAGATTGCATCCAAGTACTGCATTTCAGACTCTTGTTGGCTATGAGGGCTGCTCCATTTCTTCTAAGTGATTCTTGCCCACAGCAGTAGATACAGTGGTCATCTGAAATTAAATTCACCCATTCAGTCCATTTTAGTTCACTTATTCCTAAAATGTCAGTGTTCAGTCTTGCCATCTCCTGTTTGACCACTTACAATTTGCCTTGATTCATGGCCCTAACATTCCAGGTTCCTATGCAATATTGTTCTTTATAGCGTCGGACTTTACTTCCATCACCAGTCACATCCACATCTGGGCGTTGTTTTTGCTTTGGCTCCATCTCTTCATTCTCTGGAGTTATTTCTCCACTCTTCTCCAGTAGCGTATTGGGCACCTTCCAACCTGAGGAGTTCATCTTTCAGTGTCATATCTTTTTGCCTTTTCATACTGTTCATAGGGTTCTCAAGGCAAGAATTAAACTTTAGCAAATCAAATTTGGTAGTACATAAAAAGACTAATGTCAAAACAAATGGGATTTATCTCAGGAATGTATGGATGGCTCAGGATTTTTAAATCAGTATAACCAGCATGTTAACAATCTAAAGAAAAAGCACACAGTCATATTGTTTCAGAAAAAGCATTTGACAAAATTTGATGTTCGTGATATTAAAGAAAAAAAATCACTCAGGAAACAAAAACAAAAGCTGTACACCTAACATCATACTTGTTGGTAAGCTCCTGAGTGCTTTCCCCATAAGATCAGAACAAGGCATAAAATCTGTTTTCACCAGTGCTAGCTGATTTTGTATTGGCAGTCCTGCCCAGTACCTTAAGAACAAGAAAAAGAAATTAAGGCTAACTGGGGTGAGGGTGATTGAAGCCCCAGTATTCTGAGCCTGTCATGCCTGGGTAGAGACTCCATTCTGTAAATGGGGGCAGAATGGAGAAGGGGACCGTCAGCCTTTGAGTTGGGCAAGATGAGAAATGCTGGTGGCCTGCCCCCTCACCTTCTCAGGAGGATACAGAAAGTGCTGATTGTAAACTGAGGGGTGAGAAATCCCCACCTTCTAGGCCAGAGCCCCCCAGAGTGTGCCATCAATCCAGGTGAACTCTGAGGAGGAGGAGGAAGCAGGTTGTGGCCAAAAATGCCATAGTTCACTGTTTCTGTTGATTTTTAGATTTTCTTGAATAAGTGTTTCTTCATTTGTTATATGCCTTCAGGACAATTTCCAGAGACTTTAGGTGACTTAAGCTTTGTTTATCCTGAGAGTGGTTTACAGGATCCCCGTAGCTGCCTTCCCAGGCTTTGCTGGATATAGAATTCTTGGCCAAAAGAAAAAGGCTTTTTTCTTTCAGCACTTTTGACATGTCATCCCACTGGCTTCTGGCCTGCATGGTTTCTCATGACAAATGAGCTGCTATTCAATTCAGTTCAGTCGCTCAGTCATGTCCAACTCTTTGTGACTCCATGGAGTGCACACGCCAGGCCTCCCTGTCCATCACTAACTCCCAGAGCTTGCCTAAACTCATGTCCATCAAGTCGGTGATGCCATCCAACCATCTCAGCCTCTGTCATCCCCTTCTCCTCCTGTCCTCAATCTTTCCCAGCATCAGGGTCTTTTCTAATGAGTCAGTTCTTTGCATCAGGTGACCACAGTATTGGAACTCCAGCTTCAGCATCAGTCCTTCCAGTGAATATTCAGGAACTGTTATTAGGGATTCCTTATGTGTGATAAATTGGTTATAACTGCTCTAAAGAGTTTTCCTTGGTCTTTTGATTATGGATATCTAGATGTGAATCTGTGAGTTTATCCTTCTTGGAATTTGTTTAGCTTCTCAGATATTTTTCATCAAGTTTGAGGAGTTTGGGATCGTTATTTCTGTAGATATTCTTTCTGCCCCTCTCCTTTATGCCTGTGTCGGTCTCTGCTGGTGTCCTGTATGTCACTGTCTTCATTCACTTCTCTTTCTGTTCCTCAGTCAGGAAATCTTAGTTGACGATACTCCTTCATGTTTAGTGGTTCCACCTTATTCCTGCTCAGATCTGCTCTTGAGCCCCTCAGGGAATTTAAAATCCGATTTGTTAAACTTTTCAACTCCAGGACTTTTCATATTTGTAATTTCTGTCTTTATTATTATACTCTCTTCTAAGAGGTATCATTCTTATGCATTTCTTTATTTCTTTAGATACCGTTTTATTTTGGTCTTTGAACATATTTCAAATACTTGAATTTGAAGTCTTCATCTAGTAAGTCCAGTATCTGAGCTTCCTTGGGGACGGTCTCTTCTGGCTGCTTGTTTCCCTGTGTGTGGGTCATACTTTGTCTCTTTGCGTGTCTCAGAATGTTTTGTTGAAAGGTTTTCCATTAATATAATATGGCATCTGGTAAACTCAATATCATATTTTCCCCACCCACCAGGATTTGTTGCAATTTCCTGTTGTTGCTGTTTGTTTGTTTAGTGGCTTTTCTGAATTAATTCTAGGCAACTTGTGTTCTTTGCTGTGTGTGATCACTGAGATGCCTACGCAGTGAGCTCAGTGGTTAGTGAGGGGAGCAGGAGTGTTCCTTAACGCCTGGAAGCAATAAATCTCCCAGTCTCTGCGGTAAACTCTGTGTGTGCTGGGTGTGCCTTCAGCTCCCAGCCACGTCGTTGGCACCCTTTTTCCTCAGCTTCCTGCTTAGACGGAGCCGCCTTGGACCTCTCCCGGACATGCACACAGCTGTATATGCACATGTGACTTCTGGATCCCAGGAATATCCTGGAGCTTTGCAAAGCTCTTCTTGATATCTCATTCCTTAGCTCTTTTACATTTCCTGGCTAGCCAGTTTTCTCGATCTGTGGTCCACTGTGTTCGGCGTGATGAGTTAGGTTTTTTTTTTTTTCATCATGAGTTTAAAATTGCTTCTTGGCTTTCAGCAAACATCTCTAGGGAAAAGGCTTTTTCTGCTAAGAGCTTGAGCATAAAAGGTCAGATCAAAAACAGCCTTGGAGGTGGAGCCTTCCAGGGAGACACTGCAGGCCTTGAATGAGCCCTAGCTCCATGGATGCCAGAACGTTTATTCCACCATGATTTGAGCTGTTGGTTTTCTCAGTTACAGGAGAGGAAGAGGGACATGGCAAGTTAGAATGCCACAGTTCTCCGATCTTACTGAGATTCAACCATTTCTTGAATAAATTCTCCTCATGGGTCATTTTCAGAGTTCTGAAGAAGTTGACTCTAACATTTTTTCCTGGTGTTCTTACTGAGTCTGTGGAGGAAAAAAGCTGTAGAAGGTCCCTTTTCCACCCTTCCCCTCAGCTCACACACTTGCATTGTGTCTTTTCATGTATGCGTCCATGTTGACACCACGGGGCCCTTCCTGCTCCCCCCGAACCCCATCTAGCACCCCAGTGGGGTCTGTGCCCAGCCCACCCAGCCTCGGCCCCCCTGGGAGCTTCTGGACCGAGGTCTGGACAGACATGAAAGAGCAGTGTAGTGGTTTTCTCATCTTGTTCTCATCTCTGTTCCCATAAGAAGAACCACAAAACTTCAGTTGTGCGCACAATTGTGTTGTCTTCCTCCCAAGGACCTGAAGTTAGGTCCCATCCCCTTGGCTGCCTCCGTTTGGGGTCTTCGCTGTTGGTAGGGGAAAACTGCGGATTAGCGCTGACATGGGGCCCCTCAGGGAAGGGCCCGCAGTGCTGAGATATGACCTGGCAGGCCTCTAGCAGGGATGTGGAATCCCAGGTAAAAACTCACCCAGCCCAGGGTTGGGGTACAGACCTTGCACAGGGAGGCTGTGGTGACCCCCACATCTCCTGGCAGAGCGGGAACAGCTTCCACGTGCTGGACCAGGGCCAGTTTGCCAAGGAGGTGCTGCCCAAATACTTCAAGCACAGCAACATGGCTAGCTTCGTGCGGCAGCTCAACATGTGTGAGTATACTGCCTTGGCCCTGCATACAGCCCCGCGTGGCCCAGAGCCCACGCAGCTAAAGGGGAAGGGGTGTCTCAGGGAGTCTCCCTAAGACTAAGACCACCCAGCCACCATAGGCAGGGCTTCTGGGAGGGCAGTGCTGGGCATTCCCTGAGCCAGGCCCTGCCCGCTGGGCCCTCCCTCCGTCCTCCCCAGGGCAGGGGCCTCACTGGAGTGAGGGGTGAGACCCCAGCCCTGAGGCAGCAGTGCCCTGACTCCATTGTGCACAGATGGCTTCCGGAAGGTGGTCCACATCGAGCAGGGTGGCCTGGTCAAGCCAGAGAGGGACGATACCGAGTTCCAGCACCCGTGCTTCCTGCGAGGCCAGGAGCAGCTCCTCGAGAACATCAAGAGGAAAGTGACCAGCGTGAGTAGCTGTTCTCCCCCCACGGTCTCGGATCTCCACCCAGGCTGCCGGCAACAGCAGCATCCACTCCCTGGCCTGGCTTGACCTAGCTGTGCCAAGCCTGCTTCCTGCCGGCTGCCCGTCCCCCATCGGCCACCCCAGCGAAGGCCCCTCCACCCCAGCAGCCCCTTGGCCCTTTCTGCTGTATCCCGCCCTGCCCCCAGGCCACCTCAGTGACTGCTCCCCCGGGGACCCAGGTGTCCACTCTGCGGAGCGAGGACATAAAGATTCGCCAGGACAGCGTTACCAAGCTGCTGACTGACGTGCAGCTGATGAAGGGGAAGCAGGAAAGCATGGACTCCAAGCTGCTGGCCATGAAGCAGTAGGTTCTGGGACGCTGTGGGAGCAGGGCGCGCCTCCTCTGGGATACTGGGGTTACTGTGGGGGCTCCACCCTGCGGGGAGCCTAAAGCTGGTTCTGTCGTGACCAGACCTGCCCCAGGGAAAGGATTCCAGAAAGAACTTTGTGCGGAGCGATGGGGTGGGGTGTGAGAGGCCTCCTGCGCAGTGATATGGGGAAGGCGGTGCTGGGAAGGCCGCTCCCCAGCCCTGGTCCCGCGGGCTCCAGGCCTTCCACTCTCAGGCCAGGACCACGTCTGGACTTGCATGGCCTCCTGGCCCTTGCTGGGCTGGACTCGTTTCCTGGGAGGTGTCAGGTGCGGTCCCGTGGTAGCCCGCAGAGCTGGGCCCAAGCGCCAGCGGGCCCCTCATGCCACCCGCACATGTACCTGGCACCAATCAGTGTGTGTCACCTCTCATCGGGCCTGGTGCAGGAGGCACTGCAGGTTCTTTCTGACACCCTCTCCCTGGGGCACGTCTGGTCACCACAGAACCAGTTTTAGGCCCCGAGCCCTCCATTGCCAGGACCCCTATAGCGGCCAGTTTAGATCTCCTCCTATGTAATTGGGGCCCTCAAGGACCCCAGCCCGGGGTGGCCTCAAAGCCACTCGGGGCAGGCCGTCACACCCCCAGACCATGGAGGAGGCTCCTAGCCCCTGCCTAACTACTCATGTCAGAGCCCAGCAGGAGCGCCTGGCTGGCAGGAATCCAGTGGTGGGATCAGGTGGACTTGGCCTCCAGGACAGAGACGCCTCTTAAGAGTGAGCATAGGAGGGTCTGCCACTTGTCAAGAAGACATACTGGTGCTGAGCAGGGCATGGGCTGCCGCGGTGGCCCCTCGCACTCTTTAAGGCCACTTCTGACCCCTAAAAGCACAGGGAAACCTGCACTCGCAGCCCTGTGGCCTGAGAGCTGCACTGCCTCCGTCCCCTGGAGCCCCATCCTCGGTCCAGGCAGAGAGCCCAGAGGCTCTGCCATCTTGACCATAACCGAGAGGGCCCTGGGGTCTCGGCCTGGCCCCTGGCCTGTGCTCGGCAGCAGACAGGGACGGGCCAGTGGGTGGGTGCACAGTGGAGTGGGATGTCCCGGGGCTCCCACCTCCTGCTGACCATGCCCGGTCTGCTGCAGTGAGAATGAGGCGCTGTGGCGAGAGGTGGCCAGCCTGCGGCAGAAGCACGCCCAGCAACAGAAAGTCGTCAACAAGGTGTGCAGCGGGCCGGCGGGGAGGGGGTCCCTGTCCGCACCAGGCTGACCGCCTCTCCCCCTGCAGCTCATCCAGTTCCTCATCTCGCTGGTGCAGTCAAACCGGATCCTAGGGGTGAAGAGAAAGATGTGAGGCACGGGGCACACCTGTCTCCCGTGGGCCGCGACCCGGGGGCCACGAGGCCGGGCCGCTGCTCACCCACCCCTCCCCACAGCCCCCTGATGCTGAACGACAGTGGCCCCACGCACCCCATGCCCAAGTACGGCCGGCAGTACTCACTGGAGCACATCCACGGCCCAGGCCCCTACCCGGTGAGCTGCGGGCGCCGGGGGTGGGGGCGGGGGTGGGGGCGCAGCGCCCACCACCGTGCTCACCTCCCTTTGGTGGCAGGCCCCTTCCCCAGCCTACAGCGGCTCCAGCCTCTACTCCCCAGACGCTGTCGCCAGCTCCGGACCCATCATCTCCGACATCACCGAACTGGTCCCCGGCAGCCCTGTGGCCTCTGCAGGCAGTAGTGTAGATGAGAGGTGCGGCCCAGCGCCTTCCCCGCAGGCAGGAGCGGGGGTGGGCCGGCAGATGCACCCGCTGACACCTGTGTCCCACGGACAGGCCCCTGTCCAGCAGTCCCCTGGTTCGCGTCAAGGAGGAGCCCCCAAGCCCACCACAGAGCCCCCGGGCAGAGGGTGCCAGCCCCAGCCGACCATCCTCCACGGTGGAGACGCCTCTGTCGCCGACCACCCTCATTGACTCCATCCTCCGGGAGAGCGAGCCCATGCCCGCTGCCTCCACCACACCCCTCGCGGACACCGGGGGCTGCCCCGCCTCGCCCCTGCCCGCCTCAGCTCCCGAGAAGTGCCTCAGCGTTGCCTGCCTGGACAAGTGAGTGCCTTCCAGGCACCCTGCGGTCTCTGGAAGCAGAGGGGCCTCCAACGAAGACAGTGCAGGGCTGGACAAGCGTGGCCCTCAGGCCCTTGGCACGGGACTTACCGGGGGGCAGCTGGCCGACCTGGCCCAGAGCACGGAGCTGGTGAGGGAGACATGCCAGCCGGGGGGTCCCGCAGCCCCTGCATTGTGGGAACCAGGCACATGGCGGGCGCCCCTGCCCCCTAAGCTGTGCCCTCCCCAGGCCGCCTGGTCTCTCTATCCTGCTGCCCCAGAGGTGGGCGAGTGGGGTGGGGGCTTGGAGTTCGCCTGGCCCCCACCGGCAGTGGGGGGCTCTTGTCTTTCTATCTTGCAGTTTGGCTCGCACTCCAAAGATGTCTGGGGTCGCCCGCCTCTTCCCCTGCCCCTCCTCCTTTCTGCATGGCCGAGTCCAGCCAGGGTTAGCGCTGTCCTACTGGGGAGGGAGGAGGGCTCCGCCAGAGCTCGGGCCCCTCCCCAGCCTCGGAGCAGACCCCAACCCGGCCTGTGAACAGG
Source organism: Oreotragus oreotragus (assembly GCA_006410675.1). NCBI lineage: Eukaryota > Metazoa > Chordata > Mammalia > Artiodactyla > Bovidae > Oreotragus > Oreotragus oreotragus. Next base: position 137,161 of record SJYX01001980.1, read on the forward strand.
CTTCCCCACCTTCCCGCCTGCCTCTGGGGCCTGAGGCAGCGCCCCGAGGTGCTGCCTGGCCTCCTCGCGGGGGCAGGCATAGTCTCTCTTGGCGCGTGCTGGGCGAGGCTGGCTCAGCCCGGCCGAACACAGCTCCACCCTCCTGCTGTCCTCCACTGCGAAGGGCAGGTGTTGCTGAACCTGAGAAGCTGGGGCTCTGGCCCTTCTGAGCCCTGAACTCCTCAGCCCCCTGGCGTCTTGGCTGACCCAGCCTGACGTGCTGCCAGAGGCCTTACGGTGAAGGGGGAGCCTGAGCCACCACCACAGTGGCCAAGTGTCCCAGCCCCACTGGGCCCAGGGCCCCACCTCAGGGCCTCCCGTGAGCCTGTGCAGGGCAGGCTGGCAGCTGGGCGCAAGGGCCGGCAGGACTCACCTGGGGGTGCCTGGATACCACGTCACCTGCTTCCCTCCTCGCCAGGACCGAGCTCAGCGACCACTTGGACGCCATGGACTCCAACCTGGACAACCTGCAGACCATGCTGACAACTCATGGCTTCAGTGTGGACACCAGCACCCTGCTGGATGTGAGTCCCAGCCCTGCCCGCCCCACGCCCAGCCTGCCCTACTCCCAGGGCAGTCTGACCGCGCCCCCCCTTCCCTGCAGCTGTTCAGCCCCTCGGTGACGGTGCCTGACATGAGCCTGCCGGACCTGGACAGCAGCCTGGCCAGCGTGCGTAGGCAGGGTGGGCGGGGCCGGGGGGTGGGGCCACACGGGAGCCCTTACCTTGCTATCCTGCTTTGCCTGGACATGCAGCAGCCTGTGTCCTACCTCTCCTCACTCTAGAGGTTTCTCTTCTCCGGCCCGGGCAAGTTTCTGTTACTGGAAGAGGTTATCAAGTTGGGTCTATGTTTGAATCACAGCCCTGTGTGATTTGGGGGCAACAGGTTTCTTCTCTGAGCCTCAGTTTATTTATCTGCAAAATGGGGTAGTAACACATGCTTTGCAGAGCTGCACTGAGAATTCAGAGAGAGCCTTTGCAGAGTTTGGTCAGGTGCCTGGCAAGCAGTGGGTCCTCTTTCCATTCCACTCTGACCTGCCCCACCCCTGTCACTTTCCGAGCCTGGCACAGGCAGTCACACTGACACTCCTACCCCCACGAGACACCCCTTTTCATGCCTTACGTGCCTCCTTGCTTTTGTACACTGGGGTCACATGCATGTTTGTGTCTAGCTTGATAGTAGGTCTTAAATCCAGTTCTGTGAGTTCCAATTTTGTTCTTCTTTCTTGAGATTATCTTGAATAGTACTGATCCTTTTGTTTTCTGTATAAATATTAGGCTCAACTTATCAATCTCCGCCCCCAAACACACATACAAGCCTGTGGGATTTGGACTGGGGTAGCATTCAATGTACAGATAAATTTGGGTCAATTTCAACTTGTTACAATATTGAGTCTTCTTATCCATGAACACGGCTTATCTCTCTACCTTTCTAAAGGTTTTATTTCTCTACCTTTCTAAAGGTCTTATTTGATTTTGCTCAATAATGTTCTGATTTTTCCTTGCGAATGTCTTGCACTTCTTTCGTTAGATATAAAATGTCATTTTTCTAGTTATTTGTGAATGGTATAGAGAAATACAGTTGACTTGGACATATTGACCTTATAGACTTAACAAAATTTATTAGTCCTAATAGATTATCTGTACATTCTTTTGGGTACTCTGTCACAACCAATGACATCATCAGTATATGCTGACAGCTCTTTCCCAGTTCTTATACTTTTGATTGTCTTATTGTACTAGGCTAATGTCGCACACATATAGTGACAATGGGTTCAGTTCAGTTCAGTTCAGTCACTCAGTCGTGTCCGACTCTTTGCGACCCCATGAATCGCAGCACACCAGGCCTCCCTGTCCATCACCAACTCCTGGAGTTCAATCAGACTCCCGTCCATCGAGTCCGTGATGCCATCCAGCCATCTCATTCTCGGTCGTCCCCTTCTCCTCCTGCCCCCAATCCCTCCCAGCATCAGAGTCTTTTCCAATGAGTCAACTCTTCGCATGAGGTGGCCAAAGTACTGGAGTTTCAGCTTCAGCATCATTCCTTCCAAAGAAATCCCAGGGTTTATCTCCTTCAGAATGGACTGGTTGGATCTCCTTGCAGTCCAAGGGACTCTCAAGAGTCTTCTCCAACACCACAGTTCAGAAGTATAGCCTTGTACTTATTCCTGACCTCACTGGGGGATGTTCTTAATCTCTCATCGTTAAGAATGTTGTTTGCTGAAGGTGTCTACAGATATCTTCTATCAGATTAAAGAAATTTCCTTCTCTTCCTAGAGTGCTAAATATTTTTTAAAATCATGAATAGTTGTTGAGTTGTATCACATTCTGTCTCTACAACTACTGATTATGTATTTCTTTATTTTTGGCTGCACTGGGTCTCGTTGCGGTGCGCGAGCTTTCTCCAGTTGCAGCGAGCAGGGGGCCGCTTTCCAGTTGCAGTGTGCGGAGGCCTCTCTTGTCGCAGATCATGGGCTCTGGAGCGCAGGCTCAGTGGTTACGGTGCAGGCGCTTAGTTGCTCCACAGCAGGCGGGATCTTTCCCGACCAGGGCTGGAACCCGTGTCCCCTGCACTGGCCGGTGAGTTCTGAACCAGGGAAGTCCCCTACCTTCATCAAAACAAACATACGGTTATGACTTCTATTCTAATGTGATGAATTTTACAGATTGTCAAAATCAAGTCACTTTTTCAACCTGCAGTAAACTTGACTTGATTATAACATATTGTTCTTTGTGTCTATAGTCAGATTCTATTTTGCTAATATTTTATTTAAGATTTTTGCATCCTTCATTTTTTTGGACATTGAGTCTTTTGTGTTAGTTACTTATTGTTGCATAAAAACTTGCACTCCCCCTCCCCCCTGCCCAAATACTGGTTAAAACACTAATCTTGTCTCTAATGGATTCTGTGGGTCAGGAATTCAGTTAAGGGCATAGCAGGGACAGCTGGTCTCTGCTCTGCAGTGTCTGGGGCCTCAGCTGGAAGCTTTGGAGGCTGGGCACAGGAATTCAATATATAAAGTTTCAATCAGTTACATGCTGACTGTTGATGAGGTGCTGGATTGAGCTCCCTTACAACATGGTGGCCTGAGTCCAGGAACAAATGTTCCAGGAAGGGGAGAGGGAGCGAGGAAGTGAGAGGAGCAGAGAGGCCTCTGCTATGCTCTTTCGTCCTTTGTAGACCTAGCCTGCCTCCTCAGCTAACTTACCTCCTGCAGCCTTCCTTTGGTCAAGGAGGTCACCAGACTCCTTCCAGTACAGAGGGAGTGAGAAGAGGGTCAGTCTTGTCGTAAGACAGGGCAAACATCTCGGTATCTATGCCTTTGAAAAACACATTCTTCCCCCTTTCTTGTAAAATTCTTCTCAGTTTTAAGTATGAAAGCCCTGCTTTGTCTCTAAAATAAGCAGGGAAACATTCCCACTTTTTAAATTCCGTGCTTAGTGTGTATGTGATTGATGTTATTTCTTCCTTACATGTTTGGAAGTTTTCATCACTGAAGTCATGTGGTCCTGGAGATTTCCTTGTGGGAAAGCTTTAGATCAGAGATCAAATTCTTTAATAGATACAGGATTATTCAAAATTTTTATTTTTCCTGCTTGGTTTTATTTTTCCAGGAGTTTATCCATCTCAATTGAAATTTGAAATTTACTGCTCAAAAGAGGTGTTCACAATACTTTTTTGTTTTTTTAGAGCTGGTAAGCCCTGTAGAGATATCAGCTTTTTATTCTTGATATCTCTTTCTCTGTTTTTGATCAGTCATATTAGGGATTTAGTAATTTTATTATGCATTTAGAAAACAAATTCAATACTTGGTGGATTTTTACTATTACGCTTATTTTCCATTTTATTATTTAAGAGCTCTTTCTTTCTTTTGTTTCTTTCCCTCTGCTTTTTATGAGTTCATTTTGTTGCTGTTTTTTTCCTGCCTCTTGAGATATTTATTTAAACAGCTTCTTTTCAGCCTTTTTTCCCCCTGAAATACATGTTTTGGGACTATCGGTTTTCCTCTAAGCACTGCTATAGAGACATCTCTTATTTTGATGATTAATTTTAGTTACTGTCCATTTCAAACACTTTTCTCAGTTTCATTGTGCTTTCTTGTCCAACTCACTGAATTTAGAAGTATCTTTAATGACAAACGGTGGGGATATTCTAGTTGCCTTTTTGTGTTTGATTTCAGTAAAATTCCACTGTAGTCAAGGAACATATGATTTTAATTAACTGAGATTCACTGAGACCTGCTTTACGGTCTGACATGTAAGCTATTATGGTAAATCTACCTGGTGCACTTGATGAAAATATGGATTGTGCTGCAGGCATCAGCGCTCACACAGCTCTCTGTCGGCTCGGTCGGGAGCGCCAACTGTCTTCTCTGAATCTCCTGTTTCGTGAGTAAACTCTTGTCTGCTCGTCCTGTCAGTGACCAGGAAAAGGAGCCGCCTCTTTTAGTTCTGTCCATTTTTGCCTTATCTATTTTGAGCTTATATTATGAAGTGCATGCACATTGAGAATAGAGTCTGTCTTCTTGGTTGATTGTTCATCTTCCCTGCTATTTGTGATTTTTGTCTTAAAGTCTACTTCGTCTGATGTTACTATAGCAGGTGATACTAGTGATAAAGGACCTGCCTGCCAGTGCAGAAGACCTAAGAGGCGTGGGTTCGATTCCTGGGTCAGGAAGATCCCCTGGAGGAGGGCACGGCAACCCACTCCAGTATTCTTGCCTGGAGAATCCCATGGACAGAGGAGCCTGGCAGGCTACAGTCCACAGAGTCGCAAAGAGCTGGAAGCGACTGAGGCGGCTTAGCAGGCACGCATGTACTATAGCATGTAGCACGCATGTACTATGCATGTACTGTAGCCAAACCCACTCACTTCTGGCTAGAGTCTGCATGATCTCTGTCTATTTCTTTGCTTTCAGCCTATCATACAAGTCCTTTTATTTAAGATATGTTTTCCAAGCACCATATGTTTGGATCAAAATTAAGCCAATTTAATTGAGATGATCTTTATCTTGTACGAAAAGTTTTAAATTTCTATTTATCCCACCTGTTCTATGTCCCTTCAGTGACTTTGTCTTAGAAACATCAAAAGTTGTTTTATTATTTAATTTTATCCTTTCCATTAGCTTGTTAGTTACCTTTTCTTTGTTCTTTTATTGATTACTCTAGAGATTATACCATGCATCTTTGACTTGTTATAAACTAATTTTAGTGACTATATTTACCGCTTCATAGAAAATGCAAAAAAGGCAAGGACCTTGGAGCGTTTTAACTTCATTTGCTCCTTCTGTATATTTTTCTTATTGTTACACTTCATTACACTTCATTTACACTTCATTAGCTCATTTCTGCCTATATGTGTCTGTCTGAGAGCAATTTCCCTCTCCCTGAAAAACTTCTTTTATTGTATTTCTTTTTTCAAAAGTCTACTGGAAATAAATTCTCTGAGCTGATCTGAAATAAAGATCTGAAAGGATCTTTATTTCACTTTTATTTTTTAAGGAATATTCTTTGTTTCCACTGTATACATTTTTAAAAATATTCGTTCAATCCTTCAATCCTTCACTCATTCATTTCTGGCTGTGCCAGGCCTTAGCTGGGGCTCTCGGGCTTCTCTTCAGGTGCAGCATGCAGGCTCTCTAGTTGAGGCATGTGGGCTCAGTAGTTTTGGTGTGGGATCTTAGATCCTTGACCAGAATTCAAATCAGGGTCCCCTGCATTGGAAGGTGGATTTTAAACCACTGGACCACCAGGGAAGTCCCTATTTTTCTTTTATTTTGAAAGGTATTTTCATAAGGTGTATACTTCTCGTTCGGCATTTCCTTCCTCTCAGCACTTTAATTAAAATACTGTTCCATCATCTCCTGGATTGCATCATTTGGTTGAGAAGTCATCTGTTGGTCTTACCGTCGTTCTATTGAAGGTCATGTGTCTTTTCTCTCTGACTGCTTGTGAGACTTTCTCCTTGTCTTTGGTTCTGTGATGGTGTATTAGGGGTGATTTAGGGGCCCTTTCAGAGAAGGCAATGGCAACCCACTCCAGTACTCTTGCCTGGAAAATCCCATGGGCGGAGGAGCCTGGTAGGCTGCAGTCCATGCAGTCACGAAGAGTCGGACATAACTAAGCGACTTGACTTTCACTTTTCACTTTCATGCATTGGAGAAGGAAATGGCAACCCATTCCAGTGTTGTTGCCTGGAGAATCCTAGGGACAGGGGAGCCTCGTGGGCTGCCGTCTATGAGGTCACACAGAGTCAGACACGACTGAAGCGACTTAGCAGCAGCAGCAGCAGCAGCAGCAGCAGCAGCAGCAGGGGCCCTTTAAGCATCTTGAATCTTGGCTTGAGGCTATTCATCAGATTTAGAAAGTTCTTGGAAATTATCTTGTCAAGTATTGTTTCTAACCCACTTCTTCTTCCCTCTTCTGGGATTCCAATTATATGTGTGTCAGATCTTTTATGGGCTTCCCTGGTGGTTCAGATGATAAAGAATCTGCCTGCAATGCAGGAGACCTGGGTTCATTCCCTGGATCAGGAAGATCCCCTGGAAGGGGAAATGGCAGCCCACCCTAGTATGCTTGCCTGGAGAATTCCACGGGCAGAGAAGCCTGGCAGGCTACAGTCCATAAGGTCACAAGGAGTTGGACATAACTAAGCGACTAACACATGTCTTTTTCAGATCTTTTAACTGATTCCTGTGTCTTTTATCATCGTTTTTGTCTTGATCCTTCTTCTGTCACTCTGCACTGTATATAACACAGATTTTTCTCACTCATTCATTTTCCAGTTAATTAAGTCTCTATTCTGCCTAGTCCACTGTGCTCTCAACTCCAGTGACTGAGCTCTTGTTTTCAGTTATTATGTTTTTCTGATCTAGAGTTTCCCTTTGCTTTTTTTTTTTCTTTTGGTACATCCTGTTTTTTGGCTGAAATTCTCCATCTTGTCACCAATTTTCTTGAACTAACTAATTACAATAATATTCATATCTGTATCTGATGATAACTCCAGAATTTGCGTCACCAAATTTGTTCCTTTTTTTTTTTTTTCCCCTCCTCTCTCTTGTTTCTGCTACTGGTATACCCAGAAACTTTTAAATGAATGTTGAACACTGTGTACAAATTTGTAGAGCCTCTGTATAAGGTTATAATCCTCCTGAGAGGGTTGACTTTAGCTTCTGGAGGCCTTCAGATTATAAGGAGAGTCTTTTATCATCGTTTTTGTCTTGATCCTTCTTCTGTCACTCTGCACTGTATATAACACAGATTTTTCTCACTCATTCATTTTCCAGTTAATTAAGTCTCTATTCTGCCTAGTCCACTGTGCTCTCAACTCCAGTGACTGAGCTCTTGTTTTCAGTTATTATGTTTTTCTGATCTAGAGTTTCCCTTTGCTTTTTTTTTTTCTTTTGGTACATCCTGTTTTTTGGCTGAAATTCTCCATCTTGTCACCAATTTTCTTGAACTAACTAATTACAATAATATTCATATCTGTATCTGATGATAACTCCAGAATTTGCGTCACCAAATTTGTTCCTTTTTTTTTTTTTTCCCCTCCTCTCTCTTGTTTCTGCTACTGGTATACCCAGAAACTTTTAAATGAATGTTGAACACTGTGTACAAATTTGTAGAGCCTCTGTATAAGGTTATAATCCTCCTGAGAGGGTTGACTTTAGCTTCTGGAGGCCTTCAGATTATAAGGAGAAAATATTAAGCCGAACAGAGCTGATTCTCTGCTGGGTCTTAGACTTTCTCAGGCCATCTTTATCTCTGACTTACCCTTATTCCTGGGCTTCCCTGGTGGCTCAGCAGTAAAGGCTCCACCTGCAGTGCAGGAGACATGTGCTTGATTCCTGGGTCAGGAAGATTCCCTGGAGGAGGGCATGGCAACCCATTCCAGTATGCTGACCTGGAGAGTTCCAGGGACAGAGGAGCCTGGTGGGCTATAATCTGCAGGGTTGCACAGAGTCAGACGTGACTGAAGCAGCTAAACTGAGCACGCCTGCACACATCCTTATTCCCGGGACACAGCCACCTTCAGCAGTCCCACTGCGCTGACACTCCTCCTTGGTGGGCGCTGAACTCCAGTGTTTTTTCCTTCTCATGATCATAAATCTTCTGAAAGTTCTGCTTAGATTTCTAGTCTCTTAGCAGCTGCTTTCTGCCAGGCTCATTCTGGTTCGGATACAGTACCTTTTTGGAAGAGTAGATGGAGAGTTCTGGACTCATTTCTCTGTGCTTCTCCTCTCCTGGAATTTAGATCGTCAGGTTCTGGGTGCCCTGACAGCCCTCCACTCCAAGTTTCATCTCTCCAGCCCCTAGAGAGTTCTAAGAACTCTGATGAGCTGCCACTTTTTGTCTTTTTTTTTTTTTTTAAATCTTTGCTCCTTGACCCCTCAGAACAGCTGCCTACAAATTGGAAGATGTCTCTGGGGAAAATCAGAGTGAACTCTGAGCTTTGCGTTAATGAGTTTCCCTCCTCTCTGGATCTGGCCTCTTTGGTCCTGGTTGCCTCTATAGCTCTCTCATGCCTTTAAACAGACGCTCTGGGCATTTTATCTCATTTTGTGTTTGCTGGGAGATCAGGAAAGAGGGTAGGCAAGAGGCAATGTTGGCCTCAACTCAGCTGGAGGCAGTGGTGATGGCAGAAGACGGATGGAGACAGAGGAGGTCATGGTGATTTATCAGAGGTGGGGGCGGGGGAGGAGGCGCCCATAATGAACGCAGATTGTTTGTTCCTCTGAGATGCCAGGCACACGCTCACCGACACTAGGTCCCCGCAGGCTCCTCTCTGGATGCCTAAATCTCTTCCCTGTGCATCCTCTGCTATAGTCCTGACCCCGCCATGGACGTCGGCTATGTCCTTGTCCACCTCCCTCAGGCTTCCCTGATGGTTCAGTGGTAAAGAAATTGCCTGCATTGCAGGAGACACAGGTTCGATCCCCGGGTCGGGAAGACCCCCTGGAGAAGGAAATGGCAACCCACTCCAGTATTCTTGCCTGGAAAATCCCATGGACAGAGGAGCCTGGTGGGCTATAGTCCATGGGGTCACAAACAGTTGGATATGACTGAAGTGACTAAATAGCAACCACTTCCTTCACCAGCTGGGAGCTCTATGTCCCCAGCATTGTCCAGAACAGAGATGATTGCAGGCCACTGAGGGAATGAATTCATTAAAGAAATGTGAATTTGTCTAACAATGACCTGTGGTGAGATGAGTGTCTCCTGGGTCCAAACGCACCTGGAGCATACTGCATTGGCCCCGGTGGGAGTGCAGCATGGCGAGGCTGAACCTTCCGGGGTCCCCCAGGCCCCAACCCATCTGCTCCCCCGGCAGCTGGCGTGCCTGGACCCCGCTCTAACTGGGTCACTGGACGAGTCCTAAGGCAATTCTCTAGGCAATCCCTGGGCTGCCAGCTGTGCCCAGCCTTTACCCACTCCTGTCCAGGCCACATTCTCAGCACCCCCATCCCTTTATCAGGTCAGAGGGGGTGTGTACCAGAGGGAGGCCTCTCCCTGGCGATGGGAGGACCGGGGAGTGCATGCTTGCAGCAGCCTGGAGGAAGGAAAGAGATAAAAACACCACCACCTGTTACGACTTGCCTTCCCTTGGCCTCTCCTTCCAGGCCGGATTTAGACCAACAACCTGATACCTGGTGCATGCACCCCACCCTCACGCTCCCACCTTGCCAGGCCCTCTCCGATGGCCCACTCCTCTCTCCTGATCACACAGGGAAGAGCTGGTGCAGCAAATTACCACTCACCTCTGACCATCCAGGCCTCTTCTGGGCAGTGGAGCCGAAGTCCCCTCAGGGCAGGGGTCACAGGACAGAGGATGCTCACGGAAGAGCTGGCCAGGCAGGCACAGCTACAGGAAACCCCTTTTGGTCTCAGATGGAGACTTTCTGAGGCACTGTGGACAGGTGTGGGGGCAGAGCTGGGAGGTGAAGTCAGAGGAGGAGGTACACCAGGTCATACAGCCTGAGGGAAGTGGGCTGGGGTCTCAGGGGCTGTATTCTCATTCTTTCCAGAAGCTCCAGCAGTTTCTGGCTCCAGGGTAAACTCCTAACCACTGCCCACTGCCTCCTCCAGACCCTGGCCACGCGATGGACTCCTATTCACCCCTCAAAACTGCAAGGCTGCCTCCTCCAGGGAGCCTTCCTGAGCCTCCCCACCTGGCGGGGTCCAGCCCCGGTGGATCCAGGGAATTCAAAGGTGGGGATGGTGTCGGCGACCTTGGAAAATACATAATTAATTACAGATAGATTAGAAATGGATAGTGTAGTAGGAAATATTAGTGGAGAAAAAGAGGCTGAATAACTTGGTTTATATGGAATAGCATCCATGCTCCAGATGGGAATTCAGCTGGAAAAACGGGGAGTAAGAAAGAACGACATGGGAGAGTCAGTCTTTCCAGGAACCAAATCCATTTCTTTATTTTTCAGATTTTCTTATATACNGAATACGGAAGTGGGTCGTCATTTCCTTCTCTAGATCTTCCCAGCCCAGGGTTTGAACTGGTCTCTCCTGCTTTGGCAGGCGGATTCTTTATACCACAGAGCCACTAGAGAAGCCCTCTTGGCTGAAATATCCCCACATGCCAGGGTCCAGCCCCGGTGGATCCAGCGTGATTCGAAGGTGGGGACAGAATCGGTATCCTTGGAAAAATATATATTTAATTACAGATATATAGAGAGATTAGAAACGGATAGTGTAGTAGGAAATATTAGTGGAGAAAAAAAGGCTGAATAACTTGGTTTACATGGAATAGCATCCATGCTCCAGATGGGAATTCAGCCAGAGAAACAGGGAGCAAGAAAGAACGACATGGGGGAGTCGGTCTTTCCAGGAACTGATCCCATTTCTTTATTTTTCAGGTTTTCTTATATACCTTTTGTTACATATAGGGATGAATACAGAGTCATGTGGGGGTCAGCAGTTCTGACCTTTATCAAAATCAGGTGCTTCACATAAATGTATAAAAAAAGGTCTTAGGGGTTTTTACATCATCTTCTGGCCATAAGGCTCGTTGACATTTACGACCCTTTCTTTCTGATAACCAAAAAACTTATTTTTTCCAAGGGTGTTTTTTCTTAAACCAAGCACCACCCTCCAAATAAAGTTGCATTCCTATAGGGTGAGGGTGTAGTGAGTTACAATCAAGAAAGAAATTTATTTAACCCAAGGTTAACATGATTAACCTTAAAGGTTAATTCTTATTTCTCCTATATGCTTAAAGGTTAATACTTATTTCTCCTATATGCTAGTTATATTCATTATAAGGACAGAGAATATGGAGATTTAGTGGCAAACAGCAGCCCAACAAATGAAAATCTTTTCACCAATGCTCCCCTTAAGATCTATTTAGTCTTAAGACGGTGATAAAGTTACATTTTTACATAGCAAGGACACAGTGATATATAACAAAGTACAGTGATCTATTACAAAAGAGAAAATTCATTAACTCAAAAAGTCTGGTATTGCTAACCTTAAAAACTACTGTATTTCCTTTTCTATATTCCAAATACATTGATTAATATATTCCCAAGTGCCTAAGGATATGGAGGCCTGGCAGCAATCATTGACTCAACAAGGAGAAAAGCCCTATGCTAATTAAGACTCTCAAAATACTCCAAAACTCTCTGTTATGTTTATGATTGAGAGGTAGTAAACAATCATGTGTCAGCAGAGAGGTTTGACCTGAGACACCCTTGTCACACCCAGGGCAGGGAATTAGCAGTAATTATTGGCATGACAAATTAAAAAACCCTTCACTAATACAATTTCTAATCAACCCACTATACTAATAATTTTCTAACTTCTCAAAAGAGTCTGTATTTAGAAAGTTTTAAAGCATCTTGTGCCTCTCAAGGTTGGGAGGCTGTAAACAATCACATGCGGCCGGACGAACCTATACAGGCAGGCTAGATAACCTTCAGATCGTAAGCTGAAACACTTGTCACGCCCAGGAATTTTTATTAACTTGGAACTGCACGTTTACTCCTTCTCCGAGAGAAACGGTTATGGGGGAGAGCCCCCTGGAAAGTTAAAGGTTAGGTGAGAGCAAAAAACAGACTCTGGTTTTGGGGTGAAGGTGAAGTCACTCAGTCGTGTCCGACTCTTTGCGACCCCGTGGACTGTAACCTACTAGGCTTCTCCGTCCATGGGATTCTCCAGGCAAGCATACTGGAGTGGATTGCCATTTCCCTCTCCAGGGGATCTTCCCGACCCAGGGATCGAACCCGGGTCTCCCGCATTGGAGGCAGACGCTTTAACCGCTGAGCCACCAGGGAAGCCCCGGTTTTGGGGTAGATGCTCGGAAACAGGGGGTCTCCTGAGGCTTGATCACGCCTTTGCGTATGCCAAAGCCTCCTTCCTCATGACCTTTGCCGTGGGCGGAGTTCCTCATGCTGGCCCCCGACACTCACAATAAAACACAGATTAATGGGGGAGGAGTCAGGGGGAGCAAGTTTAATAATATGTATACCTCCTGTGTACATTGAAAATATCCAGGAAAGCTTGAGTAACTCCTTGAAATGACCCAAGCTACCACCTTAAATATCTTCAGCGAAAGACTAAAGAAAGATATTGAGGTTTGGGGCAAGCTAGTTATGGGAGGTTATCAAACAACGCACAGAAAACAGGAATAAATTGCACGTTTAAGTCGGTACCTTCTCCTTGTTAAGGGTTTCTAGAGATTTTATTATCCTTCCTTTCCTGATACAGAGAGGGAGACACCCTTCCGAATGGGGATTTCCCTTACAAATGCAACTTCTACTCTGTTTTCAGATATTCTGTTGTGTCTACAGCTTTTCAAAAATGATCAGCTCAAAATTGTCCTTATGCTAAAGAGGCATATTTTGGGGGTGGTCTATTCTGCTCTCCTTAAGTGCATTATTTCTGATATCAAGATAATAGAACAGGGGAGGATTGACCTAAAACAAATAGACTGCAGCAAATATTTCTCGGACACAGATGGGTTTATTTGGGGGTCAGCAGAGAATTAAAATTTGAGGTCTGTAACCAAGGTAGCCACATAGAGCAAGTCTCTGCATAGCAAGGGAAGAAGTCTTTACAGGGAGGAAATGGACATTGGGAGGGCCATGGTAAACAGAGTCCGTGGCTTTTCCTTGAGTTGTTGCTGGAGTCTTTTGTTAGGACCAAATTGCAGCCAATAAAGCTTGGCCAATTAGTAAATACCAAGAAACCCCTGCAGCCAATAAAGATTGGCCAATTAGTAAATACCAAGAAACCCCTGCAGCCAATAAAGCTTGGCCAATTAGTAAATACCAAGAAACCCCTGCAGCTAATAAAGATTGGCCAATTAGTAAATACCAGGAAACCCCTGCAGCCAATCTGCCCTTGCCAACTTCCTGTCTTTGTTCTGAGCCTATAAATACTGCTGTAGTTCTGGGCTCAGGGATCTCGTCAGGACTCCACTGTGCTGGATGAGACGGGAGCCCTAGCTCGAGCTAGCAATAAACCCCTTTTTGCTTTTGCATTGCTGTGGACGTCTTATTCTCTCAGTTTTGGAGACTCGGACTTCGGGCATAACACTTTCTTCTTTTTGGACTCTTGCTATGATCGTGGGTCTGGGGCTAGAGAATTCCCTTTTCTGTTCTCCTGGATCATTTAATTAAAGTTTTACAATTTATTAAAGAAGGGCACAGCTGGATCGTATAAACTGGGAGGTCTAGGGTTGGCTATGAGTAAGCTATTTCTATGCATAAATGAAGAATTATTTCTAAACTGTGGGTACCTGGCGTGTTTGGTTTAGTTATATCTTTAGGGGTTTCAGGTTGTCTGATTCTCAGTGGGGGTAAGAAGATGAAAATGGGGGCTTTCTCTAGCTTATTTTAGGCTTGGCAACTGTTAATCCTCTAACAGATGCCACTCTAGACAAACCTAGGGGAATGGTCAGCCTTATTATGCCCGAAGGGATTTGGTTACCATATTAGAATGAGAATCTGGTAACTTCCAAGATGGACATCATTATCCCAGGCATCTTCTACTTTCTATATAATACTATCATTCTTTCTGAGCACAGGAGGAAACTGTGGCCAATCTGCTCATTTTACAGTTGTAAATATGGCAGTCTCTGTGTCGTAACTTTATCCCCTTAACAGCTGTCCAAATGCTCTACACATTTAAAGTGCCATATGGTAAAAATTCCTACTGATGGGCTTTCCTGAGCCTCTGTAACCCATCTGGTAACACATGTCAGTGGCCATGCAGCTAAGTCCACTGAAATTGGACACTGCATAACATCAACTTAAGGTGCAACATGCTTTAAATGTTTTAAAATGGAGTACTGGGGATGCTTCGATTCTAAACCTAGCTTTGCAATTGCAAACATTCTTATCGTAAGATCTAGTCTATGACTGACAGCATCAACGGTTAAGTATGAAGCCAAAGCAGAAAGTCTTTTCTATCCCACACGAGGGTTCCTGCGTCAGTGGCACCTGTGCTTTTCATTTGTCTTCTCAAGTCTACAGGCTGAATTACCTCTAGAAATCGAGTACTTATATCCTTAAAATAACTTAGAAATTAGATCCGTTTATTAATATAGCATAGCATATAAACATTTCTCTATTGTCATATATAGGCCATGCCCTTTTCGTAGGAAAAACCATTCTGCAAAACACTTCTCTCATGTTCAATGATTAATGGGAGAAAGAAAATCTTAAAGAAGGAGATAATCACACTCTGGAAATATAGGGAAAAGGTCAAGAGGAGAGGAAAAAGGAAGACAAGTTAAAAAAAAATAGAGGAAATTACATTACAACAAGCAAAGGTCCAGAAGAGTTGTGTTGAAAACATGTGATTCTTTGTGATTGAAAAATTGTGAAATATTTGTAAAATTTGTCTAGTTACATTAACAGCTCTATTTTTCATCTAAAAAGAACTGATTCACTGGCTTTTTTATTTTGCTATGTGGATCTTAATATGCGACCAATTGCATATACAGTCTAACCCCTCATTTGAGAAATGATTTTGCTATTTTGACTGGAAATGGTTAAGAATTCTAGGACATGAAAGTTCAAATTCTGACTCCTTATAAATCTAGATAGAAGGGGCACCTGTTGGGATGTTCTGGGCCAAACATGCCACGAATGTCTCTTATGTGACCAACGAAGACCTTCACGGAATTTGGGTTTTAGGCCAAGTATGGATTTGCACACAGTGACCACTCAGCAGTTGTTAACATTCCATCACTATGGTAAAGGGCAGTTTTGCCTAGTATCATTCATTTCATTTTAGTTGATTCAGATTCAAAATAGTATTGTTTGGATTTTAGTGCTAGATATTAGTGCAGGAATCTAATGATAATAAATGTTGCTTTGAACGTTGAAGATAAAAAGTAGAGTTAAAATGGAGTTGTAAGGTCTGCTTGGGAAAGCATAATAATGCATTATGAGGAACTTCATGGCTTTCAAGGTTGGTGAATGGTCTGTATACTTGCAAGGTTGGTGTTGATGTTTATAGAGGAAATACATCCAGGTTTTGAGAAGGACTTCTTTGCTTAACAAAAGTAGAGATGCTTTATATTTCTAAATGGGTCTTCCCTGGTAGCTCAGAGGTTAAAGCGTCTGCCTGGAATGCGGGAGACCTGGGTTCGATCTTTGGGTTGGGAAGATCCCCTGAAAAAGGAAAAGGCAACCCACTCTAGTACTCTTGCCTGGAGAATCCCATGGAGGGAGGAACCTGGTAGGCTACAGTCCATAGGGTCGCAAAGAGTCGGACACGACTGAGCGACTTCACTTTCACTATACATAATGTTACATAACATTGAATTATAACCTCAAAATCTTCATATGAAGCACAACAATTATATTATTAACTCCCATTTTACAGATAAGGAAAAATGAAGATCACAAAACTAACTTAAATTGTTTAAGACCATAAATAGCACAACATGAGGAGGAACTAGGTATTTTGACTCCTAGTCCAGTGTGCTATCTCTTTCACTGGTGTTCTAATCCATTTGGGGTCTGACATCACTTTATAAATCTTAGAGGAATGTACAATCTCCCCCACCGAAAAGTACAAACATACATAGGCACAAAATTTTATATCTAAATTATTTGTTGTTAAAATCAGGACAGTGTAGCCCATATAGCATGGAAGACTGGTGGAAGATACTGAAATAACCTAGTTTTTACAGCAGTGGAGAGCTATTGGCTCTTGCTCCTGTAATCAGCTAGAAATATAAGCAAGAGTTCCACACTGCTCTTTGAATATCAAACATATCTGCCTCTAGGGACGTCCCTGGTGGTCCAGTGGCTAAGATTCTGAGCTCCCAATACATGGGTCCCAGGTTCAATCCCTGATCAGGGAACTGGATCCCACATGCTGCAGCTAAGTGTTTGATGTCGCAACTAAAAGATCTCGCATGCTGCAACGAAGATCAAAGATCTTGGATGCCACAATTAAGACCTGGCACAGCCAAATAAATAAATAAATTTTTTTTAAAAAAGGGAAAATATCTGTCTTTAGACCAAGCAGAAAGACAACCAATATTTTCTTTGTTTTTTAACCATACACGTTATCAGTTTCATCTTTTTTACTTTTATCTCATAAAGACCCAAGGTGTAGTGTGTAGGGGAAGAAAACTATCTTTTAGGTTCATTTCTTGGTGTTTTGCAAATTAGGCTGACAAAAGACAGTGTAAGAAGAGGAGAACCGTTGATTATCTCTGCAGCTTGCATACAAACAGGAGAAACTCAGTGATGACTCACTCACAGGATGGTTAGAATGCGGGTTTATATAACATCCTCACAAAGAAAAACACATTTGTAGAGAACTGATGAGACAAAGGCAAATGTTTTAGATTTTCAAGGGCAGCAATCTGTGGGGAGGTAAATATACAAGGGATACTAATGGGGTAAGATTTGTTTGTTCAGGTCCATCTCAGTACTGACTTTTTGGCTCCTTGGTGGCTGTAAAACTTCTGCAGGAGAGGAGATTCTGGGCAGTCCTAATCTCTCAGAAGTTTCTACTTTTAGTCAGTGAAAGGGAGGCTCCAGGGAGGCTTCCTGCTGTGTCTGTTGGCTCTCTTGTGCCTTCAGCTTAAAATAACCCTTATCACAAAGTGGCGTTATTTTGGGATGTCATATTTTGATCCTCTACAATGGTCAAGAGCAGAACTTAATTCATGGAAGCTGTGTCCTAATTTATTTGATCTTCATCTCATTTTGAAGTGTATACATGGCCATTTCATTAAACAGGGCTAATACATAATTTCTTAGTAGAGTTTAGTAGTTTAGGGTGCTTAGGTTTCATTAATAACTTCCTGCCCAAAGGGAACAATCCACATGGCTGTGTTGCTACCAGATGACCCCTGCCTTAGCATATTTGGCCCAAGTCCAACCATCTTTCATTTCTTTCTTCTTCTCTCATCCCCCTCACCCCACTCCATTCAATCAGATACCATATTCTACAGATTCTATTTTGTTTCTACATGTTCTCTCTTTCTCACTGCTGGTGTAACAACGATTTATGTTCTCGTTATTTCCTGCTTGAATTATTTCGAAAGTCTTTCAGTTGGTCTCAAGATTAATTTTTAAAAAATTTCCTAAGGCATTATTTTGATTATGTCACTCACCCACTCAGAATACCTCTATGACTTTCCCATTGCCTATGGAATTTAACTTAGTGCATGAAGTCTTTTTCTAATTGACCTTCTCTTTTATGTGTATGCGCTCCTCCAGTCATAGTGCAGGATTTACTATTCTTTAAGATGAGCTTTCACATTTCCATATATTCATGTCTCATTCCTTCCTTCCTGGACTTTCCTGGTGGGCCAGTAGTTAAGAATCTGCCCGCCAACGCAGGAGACACTGGTTTCATCCCTGGTCTGGGAAGATTCCACATGCTGCAAAACAACTAAGCCTGTGCACCACAACTACTCAGCCTTGCTCTAGAGCCCAGAAGCCACAACTACTGAACCTGAGTGCTCTAGAGCCTTATCCCAAAGTGGCATATTTTGGGATGTCATATTTTGATCCTCTACAATAGTCAAGAGCAGAACTTAATTCATGGAAGCTGTACCCACATTTATTTGATCTTCATCTCATTTTGAAGTGTATACATGGCCATTTCATTAAACAGGGTTAATACATAATTTCTTAGTAGAGTTTAGTAGTTTAAAGGAAAAGGCAACCCACTCTAGTACTCTTGCCTGGAGAATCCCATGGAGGGAGGAACCTGGTAGGCTACAGTCCATAGGGTCGCAAAGAGTCGGACACGACTGAGCGACTTCACTTTCACTATACATAATGTTACATAACATTGAATTATAACCTCAAAATCTTCATATGAAGCACAACAATTATATTATTAACTCCCATTTTACAGATAAGGAAAAATGAAGATCACAAAACTAACTTAAATTGTTTAAGACCATAAATAGCACAACATGAGGAGGAACTAGGTATTTTGACTCCTAGTCCAGTGTGCTATCTCTTTCACTGGTGTTCTAATCCATTTGGGGTCTGACATCACTTTATAAATCTTAGAAGAATGTACAATCTCCCCCACCGAAAAGTACAAACATACATAGGCACAAAATTTTATATCTAAATTATTTGTTGTTAAAATCAGGACAGTGTAGCCCATATAGCATGGAAGACTGGTGGAAGATACTGAAATAACCTAGTTTTTACAGCAGTGGAGAGCTATTGGCTCTTGCTCCTGTAATCAGCTAGAAATATAAGCAAGAGTTCCACACTGCTCTTTGAATATCAAACATATCTGCCTCTAGGGACGTCCCTGGTGGTCCAGTGGCTAAGATTCTGAGCTCCCAATACATGGGTCCCAGGTTCAATCCCTGATCAGGGAACTGGATCCCACATGCTGCAGCTAAGTGTTTGATGTCGCAACTAAAAGATCTCGCATGCTGCAACGAAGATCAAAGATCTTGGATGCCACAATTAAGACCTGGCACAGCCAAATAAATAAATAAATTTTTTTTAAAAAAGGGAAAATATCTGTCTTTAGACCAAGCAGAAAGACAACCAATATTTTCTTTGTTTTTTAACCATACACGTTATCAGTTTCATCTTTTTTACTTTTATCTCATAAAGACCCAAGGTGTAGTGTGTAGGGGAAGAAAACTATCTTTTAGGTTCATTTCTTGGTGTTTTGCAAATTAGGCTGACAAAAGACAGTGTAAGAAGAGGAGAACCGTTGATTATCTCTGCAGCTTGCATACAAACAGGAGAAACTCAGTGATGACTCACTCACAGGGTGGTTAGAATGCGGGTTTATATAACATCCTCACAAAGAAAAACACATTTGTAGAGAACTGATGAGACAAAGGCAAATGTTTTAGATTTTCAAGGGCAGCAATCTGTGGGGAGGTAAATATACAAGGGATACTAATGGGGTAAGATTTGTTTGTTCAGGTCCATCTCAGTACTGACTTTTTGGCTCCTTGGTGGCTGTAAAACTTCTGCAGGAGAGGAGATTCTGGGCAGTCCTAATCTCTCAGAAGTTTCTACTTTTAGTCAGTGAAAGGGAGGCTCCAGGGAGGCTTCCTGCTGTGTCTGTTGGCTCTCTTGTGCCTTCAGCTTAAAATAACCCTTATCACAAAGTGGCGTTATTTTGGGATGTCATATTTTGATCCTCTACAATGGTCAAGAGCAGAACTTAATTCATGGAAGCTGTGTCCTAATTTATTTGATCTTCATCTCATTTTGAAGTGTATACATGGCCATTTCATTAAACAGGGCTAATACATAATTTCTTAGTAGAGTTTAGTAGTTTAGGGTGCTTAGGTTTCATTAATAACTTCCTGCCCAAAGGGAACAATCCACATGGCTGTGTTGCTACCAGATGACCCCTGCCTTAGCATATTTGGCCCAAGTCCAACCATCTTTCATTTCTTTCTTCTTCTCTCATCCCCCTCACCCCACTCCATTCAATCAGATACCATATTCTACAGATTCTATTTTGTTTCTACATGTTCTCTCTTTCTCACTGCTGGTGTAACAACGATTTATGTTCTCGTTATTTCCTGCTTGAATTATTTCGAAAGTCTTTCAGTTGGTCTCAAGATTAATTTTTAAAAAATTTCCTAAGGCATTATTTTGATTATGTCACTCACCCACTCAGAATACCTCTATGACTTTCCCATTGCCTATGGAATTTAACTTAGTGCATGAAGTCTTTTTCTAATCGACCTTCTCTTTTATGTGTATGCGCTCCTCCAGTCATAGTGCAGGATTTACTATTCTTTAAGATGAGCTTTCACATTTCCATATATTCATGTCTCATTCCTTCCTTCCTGGACTTTCCTGGTGGGCCAGTAGTTAAGAATCTGCCCACCAACGCAGGAGACACTGGTTTCATCCCTGGTCTGGGAAGATTCCACATGCTGCAAAACAACTAAGCCTGTGCACCACAACTACTCAGCCTTGCTCTAGAGCCCAGAAGCCACAACCACTGAACCTGAGTGCTCTAGAGCCTTATCCCAAAGTGGCATATTTTGGGATGTCATATTTTGATCCTCTACAATAGTCAAGAGCAGAACTTAATTCATGGAAGCTGTACCCACATTTATTTGATCTTCATCTCATTTTGAAGTGTATACATGGCCATTTCATTAAACAGGGTTAATACATAATTTCTTAGTAGAGTTTAGTAGTTTAGGGTGCTTAGATTTCCTATTTCATTAATAACTTCCTGCCCAAAGGGAACATCTAGCTGTGTCTCCGCAACTAGAGATACCACTGCAATGAAAGGCAAGTGTATCAAAACTAGAGCAGAGCTCTCACTCACCTCAACTAGAGAAAGCCCGTGCACAGAACTAAAGATCCAGTGGAGAAGGAAATGGCAACTCACTCCAGTACTCTTCCAGGAAAATCCCATGGACGGAGGAGCCTGGTGGGCTACAGTGCATGGGGTCGTGAAGAGTAGGACACAACTGAGCGACTTCACTTTCACTTTTCACTTTCATGCATTGGAGAAGGCAATGGCAACCCACTCCAGTGTCCTTGCGTGGAGAATCCCAGGGAGAGAGGAGCCTGGTGGGCTGCCATCTATGGGGTCGCACAGAGTCGGACACAACTGAAGCGACTTAGCACCAGCAATGGCCAAAATTAAAATAAATAACTTTCAAAAAAATTCCTTCCTTGCCATTTATACCTTCTTCCCATCTGTCCCCTCCATGATGCCATTCATCATGTGGGTCACCCCCATGTTCTCATGTGACTTGTTTTACAATGGAGTGTAAAACAGTGACTTGTTTTACAGTGGAATGAGAACATGAAAGATGGGAACGTTAAGAGCAGAGTCTCCTTTTGGAGTCAGGAAATAAGATAGTGATCATATCCTACAATCTCTGCACTCACCTTTCCTCTCTTGCATGAACCCTATACTATCAGTTGTGCTTTTACAGATACTGGTTGAGCTAAATCAAGGTCCTCTTTCTAGACTTCCTAGATTCAGATTCATTGATTCTGTTTTATATTTCTTTGTTTTCAAACTGTAGATACATTTTTCCACATAGGAATTTATCTGATGTTAGAACTGTAATTGACTACCATAATATAGAGGGTTATAAAAACACAGACAACAGTAAACCCATGTTTTAATGACTATTGCTGGATTCATTTCATACAGCTACTGACTGATGTTTTTAGAGTGTCAGTGGTGAAACTGTACATAGATTGTAAGCATACATGGAAAACATTTCTGGAAAAGTTCATTCAAAAGGATGCTACGTAACAGTATTAACTGGACCCATGAAAATCATAAGAAACAAACTCAGTAATGCCGGTTCACTGAATCACTACTGCCTTCAGATTTAGGCAGTATGTAAAGAGAAAGTGTCCCTGCCACACCCCAAGGAACTGACAAGAATTTAGAACAAATTCTAAGTGTCTAGGAATGTTAACTAGTTCCAGTACCGTTTAACGTGGGGATTTTCTGTTGTTGTTGCAAACAAAGCAGTTTTTAAGCAAACTAATTAATGCATACGCTGGCAAACAAATCCAACAAAAGAGGCACTTAGAGGCAGCATTCATTGAACACTGGAATTTTGAAAGAAAAAATCTCTTAGGTCATTCTAGGCATTTACTTCTGCTAAAGAAGGATTGTTCTTTTAAGTTTATTTTTCGAGATTTCAATTCTATTTCACTCAAATACCTCAAGAACCAAGACTTTTCAAATCTTCTGTGGACAATTTTGCCACTTACTATAGTCACTATTTGAAAGTTTCCTGAAAATTAACTTATTTTTCTTTTCTTTTGGGTCTGTATTCTATTTGCTCTAATTAGTAGTGTCAGTAATTTAGTGAATATGTGGATATTGTATGTCCGTAATGTTTATGCTACTTTAACTATTTCATGCTTGCCTCTTACATTAACATTATATCTGAAAACAAAACAAAAAACAATGTGTCTGCTAGTCCAGCAGGCAACCAGGCACCTTTCCTCCTCTTGATGATGTTCTTAGAACATTTATTCACAGTAGCCCATCAGTCTACAATTTGATGTTAAAAGACAACATTTTGATGCTGGGAATGACACTACCAAATGTGTCCATAGGACCCTTTACAACTCAGTCCTTTGCAACCATGTGAACTTAACTACACACTGTGAGATTTAATAGTTCAAAGTCATTGTTAATGTTTAATTAGAAGTGACTTGTGTTTACTTGTACCTGTGTGAAATGACATCCAACCCAGAGAATTTACTGCAGCACTGTTTGTAATAACAAAAGATTGGCAGTCATTCACATATCCAACAGATGTAAAAAAGAATGAAGTTAAAAAAAAAAACTAGTGGAGGGAAGAATGAGTAAGTTCTCTATATACAGATTAAAGGAAAATCTCCCTGATCCTTTTAACTGTGTACATTTATGTATTTGAAAAATGCTGGTTAGAGAAGTCAAGGGAGGGTTTGCAGTGGACGTGATGTTTGAGCAGAAGCAGGAGAGAAGGCCAACCGAACAAGGAAGCAAGGAGGAACCCCAGACTTCTGGACCTAGATCCAATCACCCATTCTTTTGCTGTAAAAGACCATGAGGAAACGTGTGCCTGGCCTCTCTTCCAGACCGCTGGTAAATACAGGGCCCCGTGCACCCAACATTCTCAAGGAATGAACTATGAGAACTCACAACACTGGCAACCCAGGAACTAGTTAAATTCACCACATCACACTTTGCTCACAGTATCTCCATGCTTCACTATCCCTTGATGCTCTGGGTTTTCTCTCTTGTCTCAACCCTCACTAGAACCTCCCACCAAATGTGTCCATAGGACCCTTTACAACTCAGTGTTAGCATGTCCAAACCAACTCCTTCCTTAAATGCTTCCCACCCCTCCAGCTCTCAGGTGAGGTCACCTCCGTCACCTGGGGTGGGGGCTCACGTTCTGTACTCTCTTCCCTCTCAAGTTAGAAGGGCTTGGTCTCCTTCACCCTGCCCATTCTGTCCCCACATCAGACTTCTCCTAAAATCCTCCTTCCTCTGCTCAGTCCAGCAATCTGTGCCATCTCTTTCTGCCTCTTAACTATCACATGCTCTCAAACTTATCCACTGAAGATTTTGGCACTTGCTCATCATTCTCTCTTCCATCCTAAGTCCTGCTTTCTCATATTATTTCAAGGTTCATGGATGGTCCATTCCCCTTTCTTGCATCTCATCTCCATTAATACACAATATTCCTCATAATCCATCCATACCTATGGTCATATCCCAGACTTTTAAATGACGTTTAATTATGCCAAGTCCCATCAATTATTTTTGGTTCAAGATACATCTTACATCTCCTCAGTTCTCTCCATTTTAGCTGCCAAGTGCACAGTTCAAGCCACTCTCTTCTTGTCAGTGGGCTTATATTATATGGGTATATAATAGATATAATAAATGGATATTAAGTGGATAAATATTAGTAGGTTTCTATTTTTTTTCACCTCTAGTTTATCCACGTGCCACCCCAGTTTGTTCTCCAGAAAGCAGAGTGATCACATCTGTCATTGGTTTAAAAAGCTCCTCAACCCTTCCTCTTATGCTTTGACTAAAAGCGAAAGTCTCCCCTGTGCTCTAGAAGGCACCAGAAGTTCTGATCACTCTTACTTTGCAGCCTCACTTCATCTTTCCAGCTTCTTTCACCCCCCAAAACTTTTCTTCAGGGCTGATCCTTTTGCCTTGGAGGCCTTCCCCTTAGTCCCCATCAAGCTAGCTCCTTACCACCCTGCCAGCCTCAGACTGAATGTCACTACTTCACAGCTGATCTTATGATCCTCTGTGATTCCAAGTCCTTTAGAGCACGAACTGCAATTTACAGTTATTTATGGGTGTGATTGGGCTTCTCAGGTGGCTCAGTGGGTAAAGAATCTGCCTGCAATGCAGGAGGTGCAGGAGATTCGGGTGTGGAAAGATGCCCTGGAGGAGGGCATGGCAACCCACTCCATTATTCACCCCTGGAGAATCCCATGAACAGAGTAGCCTGGCTGGCTACAGTCCATAGGATCTCAAAGAGCTGGACACGACTGAAGCAACTGAGCATGCACATACCCACCGCACATGAGTGTGATTATCTGCTCGGTTTTGGGACTGATCTCTGATGTACTTTCCCACTAGATCGTACATTTCTTCAGGACAGAGAGCATATCCAGTTTTTTGCCACTGTGCAAACACATGAAATCCAATCTTGGCCTAGGATAGGTGGTTGGTAAGTGTGGTAGGCTGAATAATGAACTCTCAGTGATGCCCGTGGCTTAATCCCCTGAAAGTTTTATGGTAAAGGAAATTTTGTGACTAAGTTAGAGATCTTGAGAAAGAGATTATCTTCGATTTTCTGGCTCAGATCAATTTAATTGCAAAGGTCTTTACAAGAAGAAGGCAGGAGGCTCACAGAAAGAGATGTGATAATGGAAGCAGAGGTTAGGGGGAAAGAGGGAGCAAGGGAGGGAGAGAGAAAGAGTGAGATCTGAAGCTGCTACACTGCTTGGTCTGAAGATGGGAAAGGGGCCTTGAGCCAAGGAATATGGTGGCTTCTAGAAGGTGGAAAAGCAAGGAAACAAATTCTATACCTTATCTTGGAGGGGCTTCCCTGGTAGCTCAGCTGGTAAAGAGTCTGCCTACAACGCAAGAGACCCTGGTTTGATTCCTGGGTCAGGAAGATGCCCTGGAGAAGGGATAAGCTACCCACTCTAGTATTCTTGGGCTTCCCTGCTGGCTCGAATAGTAAAGAATCTGCCTCCAATGCAGGAGGCCTGGATTTGATATCTGGGTTGGGCATATCCCCTGGAGAATTTGACTAGTATCTAAATTCTGGAGAAGGGAAAGGTTACCCACTCCAGTATTCTGGCCTTGAGAATTCCATGGACTCTATAGTCCTTGGGGTCGCAAAGAGTCAGACATAACTGAGCGACTTTCACTTCATTTCACTTCACTTAACTTGGAACCCTGACCTCCAGAATTCTACAATAATAAAGTTCTGTTATTTTTAAGCCACAAAATTTATGGTAATTTGTTACAGCAACAACAGAAAATGAATATGGATTTTGGTACTGACTGTAACAAATACCTGAAAATAAGGAAGTGGCTTTGGATTGGGCATTGAACAGGGGATGGAAGAAATCTGAAGATCACAAAAAGAAAAGCCTAGATTGTATTGAACCGATTGTTGTTGGAAATATGGATGTTAAAAGCACTACGGATGAGAGCTCTGAGAGTATTGGGGAAGATGTTCAAGGAAACCAGAGGAAATCCTTATTATATAGTAGAAGAAAGCTTAGTGGACTTGTGGATTATAGCTATATGGAAAATAGAACTTGGAAGTGGTTAACTGAGATTTAGTTGAGATTTCCAAGCAACGGTCTGAAGGTTTCTTCTTTCTGATTATAAATAATAAAATGCAAGAGGAAAGAGATAAGTTGAGGGGGAAACTGTTAAGCCCCAAGGAGGCAGGTTTGGATGGTTTAGAAAGTTATCAGACTTTCCAGATTATAAAGTAAGATGCTCACACGAGGAGATTCGCCGTTAGGAATGCCCGCTTTGGTGAGACATCTGAGGCTGTTAGGAGATTACAGTGACATGAAACGAAGAGATGATGATGCTTGGATTAGTGGGAGTGGTGGTGGTGTGAGGTGTAAAAAAAGACAGGGGGATGAGTTGATTGTATTTGGACTTTGTTTAGGGTCCATTTGTGCCTATACAGTTATAGTGCTCCCTTTCCTGGCCACCTGAACTGTCTGGCCTCTCTGTAAACCCTCTCTGGAATGTTCTGTCTTAGTGTCGCTTGGGACCAAATCATCATTTTTTGCTTGTTTGCACTCTGGATTTCTCCTTGGATTAAAGGTCCAGTGAGGAGTGGTCTCTAGCTTCTTGTTCTTCCCCCTCCACTTTACCAATGAGTCTTCTGGATGCCCTTTAGGGAACTCACTGGATTCACTTGGTCCAAGACACAGTCACCAAAACACCCATTTCACCCTGGGCTCATACAGAGGATGAGGCCACCTTGTCCTCAGTCTTTGTATAGCAGACAAGTTAATATCGTCTTAACAGGACTAGGCAAAACAATGGAAACATTGACAGACTTTATTGTCTTGGGCTCCAAAATCACTGTAGATGGTGACTGCAAGCCATGAAATTAAAAGACACTTGCTCCTTGGAAGGAAAGCTATGACCAACCTAGACAGCATATTAAAAAGCAGAGACATTATTTTGCCAACAAAGATCCATCTAGTCAAAGTTTTGGTTTTTTCAGTAGTCATGTATGGACGTGAGAGTTGGACCATAAAGAAAGCTGAGCATTGAAGAATTGATGCTTTTGAACTGTGGTGTTGGAGAGGACTCTTAAGAATCCCTTGCACTGCAAGCACATCAAACCAGCTAATCCTAAAGGAAATTTTTAGTCCTGAATTGGAAGACTGATGCTGAAGCTGAAGCTCCAGTACTTTGGCCACCTGAAGTGAAGAACTCACTCATTGGAATAGACCCTGATATTCGGAAAGATTGAAGGTGGGAAGAGAAGGGGATGACAGAGGATAAAATAGTTGGATGGCATCACTGACTTGATGGACATGAGTTTGAGCAAGCTCCAGGAGTTGGTGATGTGTTGGGAAGTCTGGCGTGCTTCAGTCCATAGGCTCACAAAGAGTTGGACATGACTGAGCAACTGAACTGAGCTAACAGGATTAGAGAGAAAGCAGAGATAATGATAAAGTGATGGAGCCACCAAATGACCCAAAGCCTGTCAGGAAGACAGAAATCTCTTGAGCAGGAGGTCCTAAACCTAGAAGAACCAGAAATCATGGGTGCTGTAAGGAAAACAAAGCTGAGATGTGGTCAGTGATACAACTAATAGCAAAGGAGGAAAAACATCCATCTCCTTCTTTTCATTTTCCTCAGGGTGATGACTTCCGATGACTGTAATGCATTTCTCTCTCTCTCTTTTTTTTTTAAATAAAGTTTTTCTTTTTTATCATTTTAATATTTATTCATTTATTTTCGGTTGCACTGGGTCTTCGTTGCTGCCAGCGGGCTTTCTCTAATTGCAGAGAGCAGGGGCTATTCTCTAGTTGTGGTGTGTGGGCTTTTCATCCTGGCGGCCTCTCTTGTTGCAGAGCATGGGTTCTGTGACTTGTGGGCTTCAGTAGTTGCGGCTGATGGGCTTTGTAGCTGCACAGCATGTAGAATCTTCCCAGACTGAGCATCTAACCCTGCAATAGCAGACGGATTCTTAACCACTGGACCACTAGCCAAGTCCTGTAATGCACTTCTTGAACAAACATGTGAAGAGTCCTTTCTGTGTAAGCATTGGGCACTTCTCAAGGTCTTGAAGCTTTGAGGAGGAAGAGTAGGGAGAGTCGACACACTTCGTGGCACTCATAGGAAAAGGCCAAGTAACATGATGGTAATGAAGATAGTCTGGGGCCAGACTGCTGGTGTGTGATTCTCAGCTTTGCTCTCAAGTGATCTCCCACAAGTTATTTAACTGTGCCTCCTTTTTCTTGTCTATAAAGAAAATAATAGTACCTACTCCACAAGGATGCTGTGAGGATTGAATAAAATAGCAAATGTAAAGCCCTTCTATCCATGATTTCCCTGGTGGCTCAGATGGTAAAGAACCACCTGCAATGCAAGAGACTTGGGTTTGATCCCTGGATTGGGAAGATCCCCTGCAGGAGGGCAACTAAGGTTATTCTAATGTCCTCTCAAATGCTAACAAATAAAATATTTCAATTAGTGATCCAGTAGGAAGAAAATATAATGAAGTGATGTCATGGTGATAGAACTGAGAGGAAGCCAGTACTAAGTTGTACTGGCTACTCAGGGAAAGCCTCACAGAGGAGATAAACTTTGCACTAAGACCTGAGTACCATGACAAACCATGGGACATGGAGGTGGCGTCCCATACATGGTGAGCAGCAGAGTTAACTTACTAAATTTCCTGGAGTTTAGTGAGCAAGGGGAGACATCATGAATACTCCTTTAAGCCATGATAAGGAGTGTGGATTTTATTCAAAGTGTAGTGGATCATTTGAGCAGAAGATAGAATTCCATTTTAAAATGTCATTGTGGGTCAAGTAGTTTATTGCGGTTACATTTTTTTTTTCTTACACAACTTTTTGTTTTTCCTATAGTTAATCATTGCCGTATCTTCCATTTGCTTACTTTACTATGTATTTATTATGAATTATTCTCAGCTCTCCAATAGCCTCTATAATTTTGCACAGATCAAAGGTATCTTTTTTTTTCCTGGACTCTTTTTTTTCTGCCCCTCTTTTTGTTCTTGTTTCAATCTGTGCTGGTTTCTCTCCGGGCCAGTTGTGAAACTCATTCGAAGAATTCTACTTGGCATCCTGTATCCTCTGGGTTGGGTCCCAAGATTTCTGAATCTTGTGGCTTCCTCTTTCTTAGTTTCCTTCCTCATTTGTGTGGAACATATCCTTCAGTAGTGGCCAACTGAACAGTGTATGAGAGATAATGTTTTGATTCCTTGCATGCCTGAAAATCTGGTTCTACTATTGCGTACTAGATTGATGTTTGGTTGAGAACAACTTTCTGAATTAGAAATGACTTTTGCATCCAAATTTTAAAGGAACTACAGTATTATTTTCTAGTTTCCTGTGGCACCAAGGAGAAGTCAAGGGGCACCCTTATTTCAGATCCTTTCTATGTACAACCTATTTTTGTTCTTTCCAGAAGCATTAAGGATCTCGTATTAACTTTATGATAATACGAGTCCTTATTCATCCTAGGATATTTTCTGGTCATTTATCTTTTGATAATTTCTTCTCCTCCTCTTCCTCTGTTTTATTTTCCTTAAATGCCTATCAATTTATTGTTAGACCACCTTGACTGATTCTCTAAAAAAATTCTCCATGAATGTCCAGTTTTAGGAGGGGGATATTTTGTCAACGTTATATTCCAACCTTTTCCTTGAATTTTAAAATTTTATTCTTCATATTTCTAAGATCTTTACAAATTCTCCAATTATTGAAATAATATCACGTTATTTCATGGATGAAATATCTTTTCTTTATTTCTGAGGAAATCAGTAATAATTAAGCCCTTTTTCTTCGACTCTCTGTATTAGCCCTCCCCTACAGCTCTTATTTCTGCATTTTAAGGCAGGGGCCACGCAGGTTGCCTTTCATGTAGGAGGCTTTCCTCAAACATCTGTTTACCAGTGGCACCTCATTTATGTTTAATACTTAGGGCAGTAAGAAACCTCTAGGAAGCTCTGTGTACACGCTTAGTCCCTTCTCTGGTCCATTTCAAAGTTTTATGACCATGCGGGAGTGACTAGGCTATTTCATTGGAGGACTCCCAATTGGTCTTAATTCCAGCTCTGTTTTCAGAGTCTTATGTAGTTTTTTGCAGGAAGAATTATCCAATTTGCATAGGACTTAGTGCCTATGTTGGGCTTCCTTGATGGCTCAGACAGTAAAGAATCTGACTGTGATGCAGGAGACTTGGGTTTGATCTTTGATCAGGAAGATCCCCTGGAGAAGGGAATGGCAACTCACTCCAGTATTCTTGCCTGGAGAATTCCACAGACAGAGGAGCCTGGTGGGCTACAGTCCACGGAGTTGCAGAGAGTCAGACATGACTGAGCGACTAACCCAACATTCATAGGGAACTAAAAGTTCCTTCATTTAGTGTGTGAATTTTCACATATTTTCCCAGAAAAGTGTTTATATTCCTTCAAGCCTGAATCTCTTCTGTTCCATTTCTCCAGGGAATAAATCTCTCATTTCCTACTAGAATTAGGAAGTAGTTACCTGGCTGTGCTGGGTGGGTGTGGAGACCCAGAGGTAAGAGTATATGAATCTTATATGCGTGAACTCTTATACACCAGAGCCAGAGTGTGAGTCTCCCTTGGGATAACTTGGCTGACTGGTGCTGCCTGTGATGGGAGAGTCAAGAGAGGGGTCTTCAGAGGGTGCAGTTTACAATTCCAGTGTTTCATGAGGCAGAGATGCCACAGGCTATGTGGACTCTTAGGAAAAGAGCCATGTTAGAATCACCTGGAAAGGACCTGCTTTATGCCACCTGCTTCAGTTCAGTTCAGTTCAGTTTAGTTCAGTTGCTCAGTCGTGTCCGACTCTCTGAGACCCCATGAATCACAGCACGCCAGGCCTCCCTGTCCATCACCAACTCCCGGAGGTCACTCAGACTCACGTCCTTTGATTCTGTGATGCCATCCAGCCAGCTCATCCTCTGTCGTCCCCTTCTCCTCCTGCCCCCAATCCCTCCCAGCATCACAGTCTTTCCAATGAGTCAACTCTTCGCATGAGGTGGCCAAAGTACTGGAGTTTCAGCTTCAACATCATTCCTTCCAAAGAAATCCCAGGGCTGATCTCCTTCAGAATGGACTGGTTAGATCTCCTTGCAGTCCAAGGGACTCTCAAGAATCTTCTCCAACACCACAGTTCAAAAGCATCAATTCTTCGGCGCTCAGCTTTCTTCACAGTCCAACTCTCACATCCATACATGACCACCTGCTTAGAGGGTGTAATGTCGGAGTCAGAGCTGCGGGGGTCCTTTTGGAGGTGAGGCAGAATATGCGCTGTTGCAGTGAGGAAATGCAGGGCAGAGATCTCCTTTGGTGATGGGGCATGAGAAGACAGGTGTGAGAAGCATCCATAAATGCACTGTGATGCTGTTGCCCTGGGGGATGCGGGTGGGAAGCAATTGTAACAGTCCTAGCAAGTCTGTTCCTGTTTCCTCTTGTTCCTGGTACACATGACCCTGGGGGAATGTAGAAACAGCAGGAGGGGAGTGGAGAGAAGAAAGTACAAGGAAAGTGGTAAAAACAACAACAAAAAAAAAACAAACAAACAAAACTGAAAGGCTGCATTCCAGCTCCTGAGGTTGCGGTGGGTCCTGCTCAGAGAGAAACAGCTATCTGTGATGTGAAAGTTTCATTTCAGTACTTACTGGGTCTTTTAAATACTTGAAAACAAGCTTGAACTCATACTTGAATGTGACTGGAACACAGTAGGATCAGCCTGATCGTCTCCAGATGGGGAGCTAGGTTTAAGTGAGATTGAGGGTGGTGGTGAGAAAAAAAAGAACTGCTTGCTGATTGTACTCTCCTCGGCTTTATGCCATTCAGTAATGGTTATGCAGATTTTATCAGAACTCCCTATTTCAGCCTCACCTTTAAAAGTCCCTGGTGCCTTTGTTCTGAGTCTTTCTGAGCTTCTATGAGGGAAATCAGGTTTTCATTAGTGTCTCCTTTGGGCACTGTGGTTTTAGTTCTTCCTAAATTGCAGAATTGATAAAGACTCTGATGCTGGGAGGGATTAGGGGCAGGAGGAGAAGGGGACAACAGAGGATGAGATGGCTGGATGGCATCACTGATTCAATGGACATGAGTTTGGGTGGACTCCAGGAGTTGGTGATGGACAGGGAGGCCCGGTGTGCTGTGATTCATGGGGTCGCAAAGAGTCAGACACGACTGAGCAACTGAACTGAACTGAAGTTGTAGAATTGGTAATTTCTCCACTCTTGGCTTCTGCCTTCCAGAATGGGTTTATACCACTCAGTACTATTGCTTTGTCTCCCATTCTGTTTTCTCTGTGGATTGTACTTTAAAAAACATCTTTGAGGAACTTGCCTTGTGGTCCAGTGGTTAAGATTCCATGCTGCCACTGCAGAGAGCGCAGGTTCAATCCCTGGTTGAGGAACTAAGATTCTACATGCCCCATGGTGTGGCCAAAAAAACAAAAAGTACTGTTGTCTCAGTGAGTTTCTGGAAGGACTGTGCAAAAATGGCCATATGTTCCACCATGTTTAATTGGAATTTCAAGCAAATATTTTCAGGATAAATATTAATAATAACATACTCAGTTTTCCCAGTACTGTTACATAAAGCTTGTCTATATAAATCACCTTGAATTCTCCTCTTACCCCTCTATCCCCCATAACTGGATTTTTGGTCATTTCCTTATCACCAAAGAGCTGGAGCTTTTTTCAATTTGTTTTAATTTTTATTGGGGCTGTGCCACACAGCTTGCAGGATCTTAGTTGCCGAACCAGGGATTGAACCTAGGCCACAACGGTGAAAGCACTGAGTCCTAAACCACTGGACAATCAAGGAATTGCCTCTTCCTTTTAATTCAGATTTAATCTGTGACCTGATTCTTTGAGACTGCGAATATCTCATTCTCCAGTCACTTTTCTCTGATGACTTTAGCATCCCCTGAATGATCTAATTATATCACTCTCACCATGGGTTAGCTAGAATTCTCTTTTGAAGGAGGTTTCCTTTTCTCTCCCTCCTCTCTCATTGTTATTTTAAGTATTAAGAATTGCAATATATTTTAGGTGGGATTGAAGGCGGGAGGAGAAGAAGATGACAGAGGATGAGATGGTTGGATGGCATCACTGACTCAATGGACATGAGTGAACTCTGCAAGTTGGTGATGGGCAGGGAGGCCTGGCGTGCTGCAGTCCATGGGGTAGCAAAGAGTCGGACATGACTGAGCGACTGAACTCAATAACTTTTAATAAATTAGGGCAATTTCCCCAGTCTATGAAAGGGAGGAAATGAGACAGTAAGTTACAATATACCTGATTGAAAATAATCATGCCAACAAAGCTACGTGTGCAAAATCAACTTATATTTTTGTGTTTGTTTTGTAATAAAATCTAACAGTGAATGAGTAAAAATTAAGCAAATTGATTGGGAACCCCAGTAATTGCAGAGATGGGCATGGGCTACACAGACTGCTTTCTACTTCCATATCAGTCAGGTTTCCAGTAGTCGTGTATGGATGTCAGAGTTGGACCAAAAAGAAGGCTGAATGCTGAAGAATTGATGCTTTTGATCTGTGGTGCTGGAGAAGACTCTTGAGAGTCCCTTGGACAGCAAGGAGATCAAAGCAGTCAAGCCTAAAGGAAATAACCATAAATATTTACTGGAAGTACTGATGCTAAAGTTGACTCTGTTTCTTTGGCCACCTGATGCAAAAAGCCAACTCACTGGAAAAGACTCTGATGCTGGGAAAGATTGAAGGCATGGGGAGAAGGGAGTGACAGTGGATGAGATGGCTGGATAGCATCACTGACTCAATGGACTTGAGTTTGAGCAAACTCCAGGAGATAGTGAAGGACAGGGATGCCTGGCATGCTCCAGTCCATGGGGTCACAAAGAGTCAGACACAACTTACTGACTAAATGACATCAGTCAGGTGCTCTGTGTGGTCTGAAGACCTGGGTTCTAGTACTAGCACTGCCTCTTTATAGATGTGACTTTGATCAAGGCAGTCAACCTTCCTGAGATGCAGTTCGGTTATCTCCAAAGTGAACATGAGAACTTTACTTCGGTGCTTCACGCCCTTTGTCCTCAGTCACAACCTCTCTACAATTGATCAAGTGAAAAAACATTAACAAAGTAAGCCTGAGATGGCTCATCTTGGAAAGATCTGCTGGCAAGGCTGGCCCTTGTCTGGTGTCTGGGAACTTGAATTTTCAGAGACTTATCACAATTCCCAGGTAAGAGTGGGTCACTGTGACCAAACTATTTTGGGCACAAATAGTACAAGCAATGTGTTTTTCTGCCAAATATCTATTTCTTTCTAAGAGTCTGAAATTTGTTATGCTGGTAGAGGGTGCCTATATGGCAAGCCCCCAATAAAAACCTCTGGCACTGTGTCTTTGATGAGCTTCCCTGGTGGATAAATTTCACACACGGGTTGTTGCAACGTGTTGCTGGTGGAATGAAGTGCATCTTGTGTGACTCTGCTGGGAGAGGACTCTTGGAAGCTTGTGCCTGGTTTTCTCTGGGCTTTGTACCCTGTGCCTTTTCCGTTTGCTGATCTGCCTTTGGACCTTTTTCATCCTGTAATAAATCGCAGCTATGAGAACTGAGTCCTGCGCATCATCCTAGCTAATCATCGCACAGTTTCCAATTTTCTCATCTGTAAAATGGAATCTATAATAACAATAATATCTACCTTATAGTGTTGTTGTATGAAACGAGGGTGGAATTAAGGGCCTGATGTAGGATGTATCTGGTAGAGGGTGGTTGCTATTATGCAGTATGTTCATTGTTTATGTAAGGAACATCTTGTGTTTTGTGTGTGTTTGTGTCTTTTTGTCAAAGTCACACTGCCACATCCACTCACGTAAATTAACTCTCAAATCTTTGATGACTCATTTGATGAGAACAACAGGTTCACATGCTCACTTATAAGGACACCTGCCTCTTTCACTAAAATGTATGTATGTGTGTGGGTGTGTTTCATCACCTAACAAATATGAAATAATTTGAGGGTTTTTACGATCTGAATGTGTCTCCTCCCCCCTCCCCCCAAAAGCATTCACATGTTGAATCCTAACTCCTAAAGGTGATAGTATTAGGAAGTGTGTCATTTGGAAGGGGATGGAACTCTCACACTTGAATTAGTACTTTGGAAAAGAGACAGATCCCTTGCCCCTTCTGCCACATGGGATGGGACAAAAAGTCTGCATCCCCAAAGAAGGCGCTCACTGGCCATGTTGCTATCATGACCCTGGACTTCCTGCTTCCAGAACTGGGAAGAATTAATGAGAGCCTGTGTTTTGTTGCTTAGTTACAGCAGCCCAAATAAACTAAGACAATTTTTCTTTCCTATTCTTTCTTTTTTTCTCATGCTTTCTTTTGATGTGTCCCTGGCAGTCTGTAGCGTGAGCACGCATTGTGGATTCCAACAATAGAACGTTACAGAAGTGAGGGAGGGCATGGAATGGATTTAGAGAAGAACTTCACAGTTTACTGTGCCTGTGCGCTCAGTCACTCAGTCATGTCTGACTCTTTGCGACCTCATGAACTGTTCCCCACCAGGCTGCTCTGTGCATGGGATTTTCCAGGCAGAAATACTGGAGTTGCCATTTCCCCCGCCAGGAGATCTTCCAGACCCAGAGATCGAACCTGTGTCCCCATGTCTCCTGCATTGCAGGCAGATTCTTTCACTGCTGAGCCACGTGGGAAGCCGCTTACAGTTGACTATACTATATTATAAGATACTAAGTTACTTCAGTCATGTCCGACTCTGTGTAACCCCATAGACAGCAGCCCACCAGGCTCCCCCATCCCTGGTGTTCTCCAGGCAAGAACACTGGAGTGGGTTGCCATTTCTTTCTCCAATAGTTGTGACTAATGGAAACTATGAAAACGATGTACTAAGGATACATCATCAATCTTCACTCCCTCCACAACTACAGCTGTTACAGAGTTTGTGCTTTGGTTGCCTAGAAGTGAAGGAAATGCTGCTGAATGTCTCATTAAATAATCTGGAGACCTCCAAGGTGTGTTATATCTCTTACAATCAAGAGAGCAAACCACGGAGAATGCATCCCAGCTGGTATGTGACGTGCCTCAACACCATAAACAGCCACCACACTGCATGAAAGCTGATTTTGGGGAAAAAAACAAATCACACTCATTAAAGGCAGGATTCCAGAACAGGATTGGCACTTGGTTCTTTAATTCCAGATTGAGAAGAGTCTCATATTGAACATCCATCCTTGAGAACTGCTCATTAATGCTTTGTATTTAAAACATGGTAGGAGAATTCCCTGATGGTCCAGTGGTTAGGACTCCAAGCTTTCACTGCCAAAGATGTGGGTTCAGTCCCTGGTCAGGGAACTAAGATCCTTCAAGCTTCATGGAGAAGCCAGGGGAAAAAAATTATGTCATGCAGAAAACACATTTCAAAAAATAAACAAAGAAATAAATAAAACATGATGGGGAAATAAAACATGA
Organism: Oreotragus oreotragus; assembly: GCA_006410675.1. Taxonomy (NCBI): domain Eukaryota; kingdom Metazoa; phylum Chordata; class Mammalia; order Artiodactyla; family Bovidae; genus Oreotragus; species Oreotragus oreotragus. The sequence continues at coordinate 173,407 of SJYX01001980.1, forward strand.
TGGGCTTTAGAGTGGAAACTGTTTTTCTTCCTCCTTGCTCTGCCATCCAGTCAGTTCTTGTTCTGCAGACTCCAGAATCTCTACCATTCATTGTCTGTACCTCTTTTCTGGGTTAGCTCCCAGAGGGCTCCCCTCTTTCAGTTCCTCCTGCTTCAACCCAATCTATACATGGTTGGGAGAATGATATCCATGTAACGGTATCACCTCCCACCTTTGAGAAGGGCCATTATCAAAAAGACATCAGTTAACAAGTGTTGGTGAGAATGTGGAGAAAGGGAACCCTTATGAACCGTTGGTTGGAATGCAAATCAGTGCAAAGACTAAGGAAAAGATTATGGAGGCTCCTTAAAAAAATTAAAAAAAATAGAACTACAATATGATCCAGCAATTGTACTTCTGGATATTTATCTAAAAAAAAAAAAAAATGAAAGCACTAACTTAAAAAGATTTATGTACCCCTTATGACCAACCTAGATAGCATATTTAAAAACAGAGACATTACTTTGCCAACAAAGGTCTGTCTAGTCAAGGCTATGGTTTTTCCAGGGGTCATGTATGGATGTGAGAGTTGGACGGTGAAGAAAGTTGAGTGCCGAAGAATTGATGCTTTTGAACTGTGGTGTTGGAGAAGACTCTTGAGAGTCGCAAGGAGATCCAACCAGTCCATTCTGAAGGAGATCAATCCTGGGATTTCTTTGGAAGGAATGATGTTGAAGTTGAAACTCCAATACTTCGGCCACCTCCTGAGAAGAATTGACTCATTGGAAAACACCTTAATGCTGGGAAGGATTGGGGGCAGGAGGAGAAGGGGGCAACAGAAGATGAGATGGCTGGATGGCATCACCGACTCGATGGACATGGGTTTGGGTAGACTCCGGGAGTTGGTGATGGACAGGGAGGCTTGGCGTGCTGCAGTTCATGGGGTTGCAAAGAGTCAGACATGACTGAGCGACTGAACTGAACTGAACTGATGTTCACTGCAGCACTCTTTACAATAGCCAAGACATGGAAGCAACCTAAGTGTCCATCAGCAGAATGAATAAAGAAATTGTAGTATGTACAGATACATATGCAATGGAATATTATTCAGCCAAAAGAAAAAAATCTTTCAATTTGCAACAACATGGATAGACCTTGAAGGCATTATGCAATGTAAAATTGAGTCAGACAATGAAAGACATATACTGTATAATCTCACATATATAGAATCTAAAAACAAAGAAGGAAACAAAACGAAGCTCATAGATACAGAGAACAGATTGGTAGTTGCCAGAGATGGGTTGGCAGCTGGGCAAAATGAGTGAAGGGAGTCAAAAGGTACAATCGTCCAGTTATAAAACTAATTGCAGATGTAATGTACAGTGTGATGGCTGTGGTCAACAACACTGTACTGCATAGCTGAAAGTTGCTAGGAGAGCAGATCTTGAAAGTTCTCATCACAAGAAAAAAAATTCTGTAACTATGTATGGTGACAGATGTTAAGTAGACTGGATGACCATTTCACACTATATGCAAATATAGAATCATTATGTTGTACACTTGAAGCTAATATGTTATCTGTCAATTATACCTCAATTTTAAAAATATGTAAATATAAAATACATGTGCTCACACTTTTAAAACCACCTTTTTCTACGGCAGAAGGTAGAGTGGTATGAGAACTGCAATTCTTTACTGTTGAGCCTGTTTTTATACAGTAGATGGGTGCATTATAGTAAAGTTATAATGTCTACTTATATTTTGTAAACTAATCATACATAAATGCACACAGTAAATTGCTAGTTAAAAGCCTTCTGTGGTAAATTTTTGCATTGTAGAAAGCCTATATCTGTTTTGTAAATTGAGACTATCATATATTGGACTTACTTTAGTGGGAAAAATGTATACTGTCATCATTAGTGCAAAAGAGCTTCCATCAGTTCAATTCAGTTCAGTCGCTCAGTCGTGTCCAACTCTTTTCGACCTCATGAATCGCAGCACGCCAGGCCTCCCTGTCCATCACCAACTCCTGGAGTTCACTCAGACTCACGTCCATCGAATCAGTGATGCCATCCACCCATCTCACCTTCTGTCGTCCCCTTCTCCTCCTGCCCCCAATCCCTCCCAGCATCAGAGTCTTTTCCAGTGAGTCAACTCTTTGCATGAGGTGGCCAAAGTACTGGAGTTTCAGCTTTAGCATCATTCCTTCCAAAGAAATCCCAGGGCTGATCTTCTTCAGAATGGACTGGTTGGATCTCCTTGCAGTCCAGGGAACTCTCAAGAGTCTTCTCCAACACCACAGTTCAAAAGCATCAATTCTTCGGCGCTCATACCAATTTTTAAAAGCAGAGAAAAAAATCAACCAGACTTTTTGAAGCAAGTTTTAGTGTATTTGAGAATTGCACCAAATCCAAGCATTGAAGCATTAATGGAAAACTGGTCTTCCCTATGTTGCTCCAATAATCTGAGGGAAGGACAAAAAGCCAGTGGACCTCTCAGTACAACGGTAGAGGTGCCGACCCCTTCGGGTGGTCAGTTTGCCAAGAGGATTTAAGGGGCATTTGAGGTAAACTACTGCTTCTCAGCCAAACAGCAGGGCTGAGTGAAGACCACGAGGTCTATCTGTAGCAAGGGGAAAGTCCTATGGTTCCTTTCATCTCTCTACAATTAGAAACAATTCCAGTTTCACAGAGCCCAAATTTCCTCAAATATGAAGATTCAATATGAGTTCTCACCATAATAATTATAACCAACAGTGAGGGCTTACTGCATGCCAACACAGGCCTTCTGTGCATTACCTCATTTAGTCCTCATGAAGACTCTATTTATTAACATTTCACAAGTGGAAAAACAGACACAGAAAGGTTAAGCAACTGGACCTCGCTTGCAAAGCCACGGAATCTGGCTGGCAACGTTACTCCAGAGTCTTATTGCCTTCTGACTGCGTTATAGGGTCTCTCTATAAACTTGATAACTTTATGTTAAAAAAAAATGCTATAATATATTCTGTTCATAAGTTTGCCAAATGCTCTAACTTATGTATTTCCTTTTTACCTCTGTAGGGAAAGTAGCTGAGATTCAGAAATTAATGTGAGGTTTACTAGAGCCTGTTATACCTGTCTCTTATACACATCTTGGAAGCAACCTAAGTGTCCATCAGCAGAATGAATAAAGAAATTGTAGTATGTACAGATACATATGCAATGGAATATTATTCAGCCAAAAGAAAAAAATCTTTCAATTTGCAACAACATGGATAGACCTTGAAGGCATTATGCAATGTAAAATTGAGTCAGACAATGAAAGACATATACTGTATAATCTCACATATATAGAATCTAAAAACAAAGAAGGAAACAAAACGAAGCTCATAGACACAGAGAACAGATTGGTAGTTGCCAGAGATGGGTTGGCAGCTGGGCAAAATGAGTGAAGGGAGTCAAAAGGTACAATCGTCCAGTTATAAAACTAATTGCAGATGTAATGTACAGTGTGATGGCTGTGGTCAACAACACTGTACTGCATAGCTGAAAGTTGCTAGGAGAGCAGATCTTGAAAGTTCTCATCACAAGAAAAAAAATTCTGTAACTATGTATGGTGACAGATGTTAAGTAGACTGGATGGCCATTTCACACTATATGCAAATATAGAATCATTATGTTGTACACTTGAAGCTAATATGTTATCTGTCAATTATACCTCAATTTTAAAAATATGTAAATATAAAATACATGTGCTCACACTTTTAAAACCACCTTTTTCTACGGCAGAAGGTAGAGTGGTATGAGAACTGCAATTCTTTACTGTTGAGCCTGTTTTTATACAGTAGATGGGTGCATTATAGTAAAGTTATAATGTCTACTTATATTTTGTAAACTAATCATACATAAATGCACACAGTAAATTGCTAGTTAAAAGCCTTCTGTGGTAAATTTTTGCATTGTAGAAAGCCTATATCTGTTTTGTAAATTGAGACTATCATATATTGGACTTACTTTAGTGGGAAAAATGTATACTGTCATCATTAGTGCAAAAGAGCTTCCATCAGTTCAATTCAGTTCAGTCGCTCAGTCGTGTCCAACTCTTTTCGACCTCATGAATCGCAGCACGCCAGGCCTCCCTGTCCATCACCAACTCCCGGAGTTCACTCAGACTCACGTCCATCGAATCAGTGATGCCATCCACCCATCTCATCTTCTGTCGTCCCCTTCTCCTCCTGCCCCCAATCCCTCCCAGCATCAGAGTCTTTTCCAGTGAGTCAACTCTTTGCATGAGGTGGCCAAAGTACTGGAGTTTCAGCTTTAGCATCATTCCTTCCAAAGAAATCCCAGGGCTGATCTTCTTCAGAATGGACTGGTTGGATCTCCTTGCAGTCCA